>JAXQQM020079118.1:0-152151 GCA_034641835.2 Pinus albicaulis
CTCTTTGGAATATGACTATTATTGTATAAATGGTAGTCTCACATATTTGGATTTTAATGGAATACATGTAGTAATGATAATCCAACAATTTCTTTATATGTTTGATATCGACACATTTATTCGCATAGATAAGAATTATTCCATCGAGTGGGAACGAATGAAGACTACATGATTTTAGTAAATTTTAGAATGACTTAATTCAACAGCCATAACAATAAATATTCCAATGTCATCCTCAATTCATACAACCAAAAGAAAGAAGAAGCAGATCATATCCTTTTACTTAATATTCCATGATCCAGCAGCAACAACCACACTCTTCTCGATATACATATCTTGTCCACATTTCGAGTAAAGTGAAGGTATGTTGTTTTCTAATATTTAATCATGTAATTTCTTAAATACTAAAATTTTGATTTTGGAAAATCCCTCACCACATTCATGTTCCCTTTCTCATTTGCAAGAAAACTGAAAACACCTTAAGTTTGGATGAAGGGATATTCATATTTCATGACACATGCCACATTTCATTTCACCCTAACCAACATATTTTTATCAACCAGCTATTATTTCATTTTGATTCTAAAAGATTGTGTCTTTTGAAATTATCAATTAATGAGCACATTAAATGGCTGACAGTCGCTATGGGACTTAAGAAATAATTCTCAATGTTTTCAAGTATTTTGATGCAACAAAAAAAACATAGGTATTGTTACACAAGAACCAATACTCATAAAATTTTGGTTGTCATACAAGAACCAACCATAAAAAATATATCTTGCAATCAAATTATTTCAAAGTACAGTTTGCAAAAAGAACAAAGTTATCAAATGATATTATAATCAAAAGTTAAAAGAGAATCAATACAAAACCAAATCTCATATAAAAATCATAACATTTCAAGAAGGTCGATTGATGATTAGGAGAATCAATGAAATACTTTCATGGGGACATGCAACATCTTCAGTTGGGGGGTATGTTGAGTCTCCAAAATTTCATCCAATTTTACCCACATTTCCATCATTTTACCATCATTTCGTAATTTCGTAGCTACATAACCCTACACTAAGTAACCATTTTCATGATCATATGGGATTAGCATTATATTTTCCAAAGTCATTTATTTTAAGTATTTTGAGTGAATTTGTGATTAAATATTATAAAATTAACATGTTTTCATATATACATGAAAGTGGTATAAGTTTTGTGATATTGGAGGCCCACTTCGAGAATCTAGAAGGGTCCTACTTGGCCTCCTAACTACAAATTCGAATTTCAAATTCCAACTCATAAGGATTTGTAGAATATTTGAAAAAGATATGGATCATTAAGCTAAGCACATTCACAGGAGAAGAATCATGGATGTTTTGATATGTTTCCTTATCAAAACTATGAGAGAATTTGGAGAGGATTTCCATCTTATATTTTTAGGAGATTGGTTGTAACCACATGAGATAAATGCGTATTTATGAGAGATTTGAGGATCTATAGTTATATTTGATTTTTTTATAAATAGGAGTGCACCCTTCACACAAAGGGTTGTCATTTGAAGTAGTAAATAGTTGGTTGTAAATTGTTAGTTGTTAGAGATTAGAGGTAGCTAGTGGCTAGTTGATAGTTGGAGGTTCCAAGTTCCATTCAAGATGTGGTTTGTAAAGTGAGGAGAGATAATTCTTGTAATATCTTATAGTCATTTTATGAAATACATACTACCACTTTGATATCCAAGATGTGATAGTTGTTCGGTGTGCTTTCCAAGGAATGGAGGCCCCCCATCAACCCCATTTTTCATACCTTTGTACATATTGGTAACATAGTATAGTTTTATTGTTCCATTTATTTTCAGCAAGTGTGTTTTTATTTTATGCAAGTGTGTTTTTCCTTTCAACAAATTGTGATTTAATTTTAAGCAGATGTGAGTGTGATTTCAATTCAACATTTCATTTACACAAGTGTGGTGTGATTTGAATTCAACATTTCATTTATGCAAGTATGGTGTGATTTCAATTATGCAAGAGTGGAGTGATTTCAAATATGAAAGTGTGGTGTGATTTTATTTATGCAAGTGTGGTGTGATTTCAATTCTGCAAGAGTGATTTCAATTTCATGCAAGTGTGATTTCCTTTATGCAAGTGTGATTTCAATTTCTTTATATTTGGTTTGACTTTAATTAGATTGATTTAATTTGTTTTGTAATTAGTTTAATTGCATTAGATTAATCTAATATGAAGGATAACCACCTTGTAAATATAGTATAGGTATACCTCGTTAGTTTACGAAACCTCGGGTTGAAAATTAAATGACAGGGATTTAACTAACTATTAAATCACCCAACACTGGCTACAGAGATATATTGTAATGGGTTGGTATTAAGCAACACAAAAAAAATTGTGGATTTCCTTGGGGATGAAGGTAGGGTGCCTTGATGGTGTTATGGTTCGATTGTGCATTTGTTGGTGACTTATCTTTGAAAGCACTCCACCTCAAGCTTTGGAATCTATCTTGGGGGTGACAACTACAAGTAATAGTGATTGTAGCTTGTCTATGGTTGGGTGGAGAGTTAGAGTCGTACTCTCAGATTGAACATTCCTGTATTGCTTAAGATAAGTGCTCTTATGTTTTCTATTCATAAGAGAACATGGTTGCATTCCTAATTTAGATGATGTTATTTCTGCAGGAGGCATGTCTATATAATTATTATTTGTAGGAGTGACAAATGTGTTGTGTTAATGCTTGAAGGTGTTGGAATAACATGTAAATAAAATATATTGTTACAAAAATGTTTAGCATAAGTATTTTTATTTATTGTAATATGATGACTACGGGGTTTTAGGCTTACAACAGTGTTGCTTATGTTGTAATGCTGTGAAATTTAGAATTCTTCCTCTTTTCTCCTTGTTGGCCTTATTAACTTTCTAATTTATATACACGTGTTGCTATTGGTTTTTCCCATAGTGTTGACCCTCAGTTTGGGTCAGTGTCTTCACTCTTTCCAAATCATAGTGTCGAGAGAGTCATAGTCCCCAACTTAGTTTCCCTAAAATATTAATAAGTAAGTGCTCTTGTGTACTTTTTACATGGTAAGGAATGTCCTTGCTCTGGTTTGTGTTGAATTCAGGTAGACTAATAAGTGAAAGAGTTACTTGTACTAAATTGGGCCCATGACTATTGTGCAGTCTATTCTTCAGTTTCATGTCTTTTAGACATGATGATCATTCAGGAAAGTTAGGGATACTATTCGTGGATGGTTGATCATGGAAAAAAAAAATGAGAAATTCACAGAATATTGAGCAAATTCATGTTATTAATAACTTAGTGTTCCTAAATTGAGGTCATTAATTGTCAACCAGGGCTAGTAAACTGCTGAAGTGTGGTGCAATGTATGTGCCTAGGTATCTGTTTCTCACTACGTTGTGTTTAGTGTTTTTATGATGTTTTTGGTTTTATGGTTTTTATGTTGAAAAAGAGCTAAGAAGTTTACACTAAAACAGAGTGAAACTATTCTAAACTAGGTGTGCACTAGAGGACAGAAAATGAAAAGCTTGATAAGGACTCATAGCGAAGAAACAAATCACAACATGAACTCAGTAACCCATATCATGAACTCATCCAATTCATTCATTTAGAGATATGTTGGAATAGCTTGAGAAAAGGATAAGTTTTTAGTGCAATTGAGGTTTTCCTAAGTCAACAATCAACTTACAATGTTACAACATCTCATCCATGGTTAAACGTTTATTGGAACATAATTGGAAACGAACATTTGTAGCACAATAAGATTTCTACTCTAAACTAACTTCTAATTCTATTACGCAACTCAATTTAGCACCACTAGGCCTCATTCAAAAGTTATAGATTTCTTTTTAGAATAGTCTTTGAGAAAAGGATTGTTTGTGAAATTGTAAAAAGGTTGCAAAATACTCAAGGCCTTAAACTGATATTACTAGCTTCTGTCCAGATGATGATGTATTAATATGAAGTTAGAACAAAAGAAGTTTTGTAGATAATGAAGACCGTGGTATCTAAATTTAACAACTAATACAATTTAAAATGTAATGGATAACAACTAAACTAGAATGCTAATACAATGAACTAAGACTAAACTAGAGTGCTATTATCTAACTTGAAATGAATTGGAGCTGAACTAGAATGATACTAATACAGTGAACAAAGTTAAACTAGAGTACCATTATCAAGCTTGAAATATAGTGACAGATTTAAACTAGAATGACATCTACCTCCGGAGTATTGACTGAGCTAAAATGCAACTAATTCTATGAAATACTACAGCCTTGTCTTGTTCAAGATGAGTGATATTTTGGAATAGTTTGTACAAACAAGTCTGGCTGTATCATTCAGTGCAAATGGGCATAAAAACATAACAATACGCAGGTAAACCAAAACACTACAGCTAAGTCTTATCCAGAGTTAGTGATATTTTGGAAGAGATTAATGAGAATAGGACTAGCTATAGCAACTAATTACAATTGAACACAAAAACGTAAAGTTCTAAATTTCTACAATTATGCCTCATTCCGGATTAGTGATCTTTTGGAATACTTCATGAGAACAAAGCTAAACTGTAGTATCCAATGTAAGCAAAGTTCAGAAAACTATTTAAATTGAGAATGAAACAAAGCTACGGCTACTTATCTAAACCAAATGCATAACGCTTCACGGGCAGTAGGGGCCCTCTACCACCGGATCAGCACGCGGATCTACTCAAGATTAACTCAGCTCGTGCAATAAAATGATGCTTCTCTTCATTAAAGGAGTAATTCTTCACAAACAAAGTTCTGAGATCTAGCAACAAGAAGATAAAATCTAACTCCGTTTCTCGGTCTCCCGAGTCACACTTATAATGAAATTACATAACTACTTTTGAGAAAAACAGGGATAAGTGTCTTTCCTACTTCTAATCAAATTAAAACTCTTATTGAAGGTCTCATACTTTGTTGCATACATCTGTAGAGTCCGTGTCCCGGTAGAAGTCTACCTCTTGGTTTTGGTTTCCCACGTGCATAACCACTTGGAGATTTTTACTCAGACTTCGTGGAGAGCAACGAATGATGTGGATGAGGTCTGGAATTCACCCATATGTGCTTTTCTTTGAGACGACACCTGTAACCCATTTAAACACTAAAATAGCTGCGGAACGCGTGATCGGCTACGGAACGTCTGTATTCTGTAGCTATTTTGCAGAAAATTATTAAAACAGCAAAAACCATGAAAATACAATATGTTAATCAATTGCATGTAACCTTTAAGCAATCCTAATCATTCTTCATTGATTTTAGGTTGATGAAGTGATAAAAGAATGATGAAATGAAGTGAAGGTTTGTAAAAGGGAAGGAAATTCTAGGGCTTAACGGTCATTTATGGATAAATCAAATATAAAATAGATGCATGTCGATTATTATTAGCTCTTAATAATAATCAGACTCTAAACAACAACTTATTCTCTTAGAGAACTTCAGTTCAGTGTACAAATGTGGCACAACAGCTGATAGAAGGAATTACGCTATTCCTAAGGGTTTATTGGAGCTAATGCATGGAGGACTCAGTTAGAACTCAAGTGGGATGTTTAGGAAATGGAAACCTTTGAGAGGACATAACTTATGATCCAGGGGTTGGATAAGGGTGAAATATTATATCACTGGAATTGTCTCAATGAGACGAACACAATGAAAATGTTTATGTGAAGTTTTCTAGAAGTTGAAAAAAAATAAAAAGAATTAGACCCCATTTCCATAACAACACCTTGGATATTAGGTCACCATAGTAACTATCCTCCTCCTAACCTGTGTTTTGTAGGGGATTAGTAGCGGGGCGGATTATAGAGTGGTATCAAAACATCCAGGTTCAACACTTGGATTGGATGGGCTCTATCATAGATAAGTGATGGTAGGGTTCCTACAAAGGGGTTCATTCTGATTTTACAAAATTAACTAAATAATTGTTTAGTTGTAAAAGGCATCATGTGACTCATTGATTTTATGCATGATTAACATTATTACCATGTTCTTATGTATCATGGTACTAATGCATGAATCCCTGGAAGTAGGTAGCATATAAAATATGAGTGTAACAATTGAATGTGATCATGATGGTGTCTTACTCATAAAATTTTATTTATATTGCATGTTATCTGCAATGATGTTGATGGGTTAATTTGATAAATTCACTTGTTATTGGAATCTTGAAGGTGGGATATCCAGTGGTTGTGGCCTTGTAAGTTTTATTCTCTTTAATATTGCAGAAAAACCTATAGGACAGTGAGTTACTTGTAGCATACCAACACCATTGGTTGGGAGATGCAATCTTGTATGCTTGGAAAAATTATGTCCATGAGATTTGATGGAATTAAGGAAGAATCCTTATGTGATGTGTATTCGGTATAACTTTATTTGGTTTAGTGAATGACATGAATATGTGTTATATATTTTGGTTGGGATGTGGATATCCCATGGTGTATATGTTGTTGGTGCCAATAACCTCAGTGGAGGTAAATCATTTTTCATGTGTTGGTTGCTATAATTTTCACAAATAATAACTCATTAATCAACTAAAAAATACATCAGTTAACTACAATGCATGGTAGTTTCAGTGGAGACCAGTGGAGAGATAGGTGAAAGGGCAAGATATACTATCTGTTGTGACTATAGTGATGCATTGATTGCATCACACACTCATTGGAGATGCCAATGAGGATTGCGCATTCAAGGATGGAGTAATTTGAATTCATTCAGAGCTATTCTTTAGCAGAGATTGCGCAGTGGAGGCAGGCTAGTAGGTGGCAAAGATCGGTGCATGGATTTGCAAGATTAGGCCTGATTAGTGTATGAAGATTGTACTGTACTGAGGGCTTGTGATAAGATTTGTATGTTTGTATGATATTTTCATATGATCTCCATGTTATATAATATATAGTTGGGTTTTTCAGCTTCAGGATTTCCCGGTTAAAAACTGTGTTATGTGCGATTGATAATTTTTGTTTATGCTTCACATGTGTGTGCAATTAATTTTTCCATAAAAATATTAACAAGCGGAATAGATTCAGTATATTACATAAAGTTAAATAGTGTGAGATCAGGTGGATCTTGGACATATGCATGCTTAGTGCATATAATTTCTACATGTTATCAGAGCAGTGTTGATTGAAGATTGCAATTGTGAAGTGAGTTTGTCTTTGAGTGGACAATTGAATTTGCTACGAGAAGATTCTTGGTGCGAGAAATCGAGTATACATTGAAATGTATTTCAACGGGTTGAGATTGTAGTATGCCCTTGATAGAATTTCGAATTACATAGCACAGGAAGAATGGAGAGGACAATGGGCTGAAGGAGTTCATAGATAACGTGTTCCTAAACCGGGATCTAGCGATCTTTGCATTGCTTGATGCATGGCAAAGAAGGCTACCGAAGCGAGGAGGATTCTGTTGGAAGGTGTGAAGGACCATATTGTGTCCATCCTTCATGGGAAATCCACTCCATTCTTAATGTGGAAGGCTTTGATAGACTTGTTCCAAAGCAGAAGTGACCAGAGGAAGTTGGCGCTTAAAGACAAGCTCAGAAAAATAAAAATGGAGAAAGGCGACAGTATTCCAAAATATCTCACGAAGTTTGTCCACTGCAAGGATGAGATGGGAAGTGTGGGGGTTACTATTGATGAAGAAGGCATGGTGAGCTTGGCTCTCCTTGGGCTTCCGAAGAGTTGGAATAGCTACGAAGACTCTGTCAATGGATGGGAGAAACTGCCAGGATGGGAGTGACTTTGGTCGGATCTTGTGCAGGAGGAGATAAGGCGGGGTACCAGGAATGGATCTTCATTGAAGAATGAAGATGAAGAGAATTGCGATTTTTCTTCCAAAGTAAGGAAAGGGAAGGGGAAGAAAAATCCTTCTAAATCCAGTGCGAAAGGCAAGAAGTTGGACTTGTCCAAAGTGAAGTGTTTTCACTGTCACGAGCATGGACATTTCGCCACTAACTGTCCACAGAAGAAGAAGAATAAGCAGGCTACTGGATATGTAGCTGGACAGGCCTTAGCCTCGCAATTTTAGCTAGATTTTTCCTTGATCGCATGCTTGGTTTCAAGCTGCATGGGATCGGTGTGGTATCTTGACAATGGTGCGTCTTTCCATATGATGGGAGACAAAGAGTTGTTTAGTGACTTGGAGGAGAAGGACCTCCAGATGCATATAGAGATGGGTGATGATGGTCAGTATAGTGCGATAGGCATTGGGACCATTACCTTTGAGAGGGAGTCCTTTAATCCGTTCTTGTTGAAGAATGTCATGCATGTTCCAGGTCTGAAGAAGAACTTGGTCTCGGTTGCAATGCTGGAAGACAAGGGTTATGATGTTGTTTTTAGTGAGGGAAAAGCCTTCCTTCGACATAAAACAATGGGTCAAACCAAGAAGTTAGGTATTCGAATTAATAATCTCTAAAATCTGGATGTAGATGGCTGCACTGCAATGGTGGGCAAAGCAGAAGAAGTGGTGAACCGCGATGAGAGCGAATTATGGCATAGGAGATTGGGCCATCTTCATCATGGCGCTTTGAAAATTTTGCAAAATATTTCTACTGGACTTCCCAAGGGTGCTCTTGCGCAGTCAGATCAGTGCAAAGGATGTAAAATGGGTAAGTTTGTGAAGACCACCTTTCATGAGAAGGAGAACTGTGCTTCGGTGATCCTAGATAGAATTCACACAGACGTGTGTGGACCATTCTCGGTTGCTTCAACAGTAAGACACAGGTATTATGTGATATTTTTTGATGATTATTCTCATATATGATGGATCTTCTTCATGCAGAAGAAGAGTGAAACATTCTCAAAGTTCTATGAGTTCAAGGCATTGGTGGAGAAGGAGTCAGGGAAGCAGGTGAAAGATCTAAGGAGCGATAATGGTGGTGAATACATCTCTGGTGAATTCAAAGAATTCTGTAGCAAAGAAGGAATTCGAAGAGAACTCATAGCACCTCATAACCCACAATAGAATGGGTTTGTGGAGAGAAAGAATAGAATGATCATGGGTGCTGCACGAGTGATGCTGCATGACTAGGGCCTGTCGATGCACTTGTGGGCGGAAGCATGCAACACTGCGGTTTATGTGAAAACCATTGTCCTCATAGAGTAATTGGCATGAGTACACCCAAGGAAGCTTTTACTGGTAATAAGCATGATATTTCTCATTTGAATATTTTTGGCTCACCTATTTACATTCATGTGATGAAGGATGCCAGGAAGAAGTTGGAGCCGACTGCAGAAGTTGGGATATTTGTGGGGTACGCAGAAACACCCCACAACTATCGTGTGTATTTTCCAAACAGTGGGATGACTGTTATGCG
Source organism: Pinus albicaulis (assembly GCA_034641835.2). Taxonomy (NCBI): domain Eukaryota; kingdom Viridiplantae; phylum Streptophyta; class Pinopsida; order Pinales; family Pinaceae; genus Pinus; species Pinus albicaulis. The sequence continues at coordinate 9,349 of JAXQQM020079118.1, forward strand.
ATGGGATATAGAATTCAATGAGGTGAAAGACATGAAGTTGTTGCTTGAGAGGGAGCTACACTTGCATGCGGAAGAGGAACTTATTGTTCCCAAAGATGAGCCTTTGGATGTGGATCAGCCACAGGAGGAGATTCATGGAGTGGAAGAGTCCACTCATGCAGAACCAAACATCAGACAAGGCAGGAAGCATACCACAGACGCTGAGAGACTGAAGGTGGATGCAGCACAGAATGTAGGAGTCCCTACATCACAGAGAAGACAGAGACAGTCACCTGACTGATATACTGGATACATGGCTCTTATGAGAAAGTGTATTTTGACAGAGCCATATTATTTTGAAGAAGTAGCACAGGAGCCCACATGGGTAGATGCCATGGTGGAGGAGTATGACTCCATTGTCAGAAACAGTGCTTGGGAGATTGTTCCAAGACTGGTGGGAAAATCAGTTGTAGAATCAAGATGGATCTACAAGGTAAAGAAAGATGCTGATGGGAGCATCGAGAAGTATAAGGCAATATTTTTTGCTCGGGGCTTCTCACAGATTGAGGGGATTGACTATGAAGAAACCTTTGCAACTGTCACACGGTATTCTTCCATACTGACCATCCTTGCTCTCTCAACGCAGATGGGTTGGTACATTCATCAGATGGATGTGAAGACTATGTTCCTTAATGGGATCATTTAGCAAGAGGTGTACATTGAGCATCTTGAAGGATTTGAGATCTTCAGTAGCGAGTCACATGTCTGCAGGCTCAAAAGAGAATTGTATGGGCTGAAACAACCACCCTGTGCTTGGTACACTCGGATCGACAGCTATTTCAGTGGACTTGGCTTCACCAAGAGTGAGGTGGATGCAAACCTGTACCAGATTGTGGTTGAGTGTAAGCTTTTGATCATTGTACTTTATGTTGATGATTTGATACTAATAGGTGATGAGCAGTTGATACACTCATGCAAGGCAGATCTTGCAAATGAGTTTGAGATGAAGGATTTAGGCCTCGTTCATTATTTCCTTGGATTGGAAATATGGCAACGGGAAGGTGAACTGTTTGTGTCTCAAGGCAAGTATGCCCGGAAGATACTGGAGAAGTTTCACATGCAAGGCTGCAAGCCTATCGACACTCCTCTTCCAGGAAATTGGAAGAAAGAGGATGCTACATCGGTAGAGGTAGTGGATGCCACTGTTTATCGACAGTTGGTGGGTTCGCTCATGTATTTAGTCAATACAAGATGGGACATATGCTATGCGGTGAACCAGCTTTCAAAAGTGATGGTTAAGCCTACCAAGCTCTTTTGGAAAGCAAGCAATCATGTCCTAAGATACCTCAGGGGCACATCTAAGTATGGTTTATGGTACAGACAAACGGATGAGGTGAATTTGCATGGCTTCACGGATGCAGATTGGGCAGGAAGCCCAACAAATAGAAAGAGCACATCAGGAGGGATTTTCAGTATCGGATCTACGACAGTTTCTTGGTACAACAGGAAACAAAGATTTGTGGCACTTAGTTCAGTGGAAGCGGAATACATGGCAGCAAGTTTGGTTGCATGCGAGGCTATCTAGATGAGGAAGATTCTGGTTGGTTTGTTCAGTTCACATTTAGATCCCACGGTGATCCATTGTGATAATTAGAGTTGCATTAAACTCTCGGTTAATGTTGTGTTTCATGATAGATCTAAACATATTGATATCCGGTATCATCATATCAGAGATTGTGTGCAGCGGAAGATCATGTTGCTTCAGTACATTCCTACGGAGGTTCAGGATGCAGATATTTTGATGAAGGCGCTCACCAGGAGAAAATTCGAATACCATAGAGGCAGGATCGGGGTGAAGGATAATCCCTATCTTGTTGAGAGGGAGTGTTGAGATTCAACAAGATGATGAGTTTAGTGAAAAGAGTCGCCTTCACTAAGTGGGCCCGCAGGCTATTTTTGGCGCAAGTCTATTTTTAGACTATGTCTATTTTTAGACATGATGATCATATTTCAGAAGTTGCAGGATGCTATTTGTGGATGGTTGATCAAGTTGGAAAAATAGATGAAATTATATTTTTAGAATATTGGGCTAAGTCTATTTATAGACGTCAATCTAAAAATAGATGCATGTCGATTGTTATTAGCTATGTGTATATATAGGGGGCCGGGGGCATTGGTATTGTGGCATATATATATATATATATATATATATATATATATATATATATATATATATATATATATATATATATATATATATATATATATATATATATATATATATATATATATATATATATATAAGTGGGTTGATAACTATTAGGACCACACCAAGTGGTGGTAGAGGGATGAATGGGTTACCACATGTAAGGAGGATGTTTAGGAAATGGAAACCTTTGAGAGGACATAACTTATGATCCAAGGGTTGGATAAGGGTGAAATATTATATCACTCAAATTGTCTCAATGAGATGAACACAATGAAAATGTTTATGTGAAGTTTTCTAGAAGTTGAAAAATAAATAAAAAGAATTAGACCCCATTTCCATAACAACACCTTGGATATTAGGTCACCATAGTAACTATCCTCCTCCTAACCTGTGTTTTGTAGGGGATTAGTAGGGGGGCAGATTATAGAGTGGTATCAAAACATCCAGGTTCAACACTTGGATTGGATGGGCTCTATCATAGATAAGTGATGGTCGGGTTCCTACAAAGGGGTTCATTTTGATTTTACAAAATTAACTAAATAATTGTTTAGGTGTTAAAAGGCATCATGTGACTCATTTATTGTATGCATGATTTAACATTATTACCATGTTCTTATGTATCATGGTACTAATGCATGAATCCCTGGAAATAGGTAGGATATAAACTATGAGTGTAACAATTGAACGTGACCATGATGGTGTCTTACTCATAAAATTTGATTTATATTGCATGTTATCTACAATGATTTTGATGGGTTAATTTGATAAATTCACTTGTTATTGGAATCTTTAAGGTGGGATATCCAGTGGTTGTGGCCTTGTAAGTTTTATTCTCTTTAATATTGTAGAAAAACCTATAGGACAATGAGTTACTTGTAGCATACCAACACCATTGGTTGGGAGATGCAATCTTGTATGCTTGGAACAATTATGTCCATGAGATTTGAGGGAATTAAGAAAGAATCCTTATGTGATGTGTATTCAGTATAACTTTATTTGGTTTAGTGAATGACATGAATATGTGTTATATATTTTGGTTGCGATGTGGATATCCCATGGTGTATATGTTGTTGGTGCCAATAACCTTAGTGGAGGTAGATCAATTTTCATGTGTTGGTTGCTATATTTTTCCTTGTAAAAAATTGTCCTTCATAGATAGTGCCTTACTTATTTAAGGAATGGGGTGCAACCTGTAAAATGGTAGGTCAAAGCATGTAAGGATCGTTATCTCATCAAGAGATAGAGAATCCATGCTCAATACTTGAACTAAGTAAGTACAAAGGCAGGGGTCTTGTGTATACTTTGTAGATGGAGGATTTCATAGCTTTACTAGAGAATGAGACTAATAATAGTTAAGGTTGAGTTTTAAGTCTTGTAATACATGATGGTGCATGATATGATGTTGATATGATGATTGGTTTCTAATTAATTTCCTTAAAGATTGCAGATTCCCTGATTACCAACCTTGGTGTAAAGGATAAAATTTAATTTTTGGTTGGTTTCAATACAAGAGGTCGAATTAAATTAGTGATGTTGATTATAATCTTGGATGCACTTGACAAAGAAAACATGGTTAAAGACAAGTTGATATGTGCATGTGCATGTAGTAATCTTGGTTTTTTTAAAAACTTAAGTTGGAAATAAAATGTGCTTATTTATGTCTTGGATCTTGAGGAATGTGACAAATATGTAAATTGAGAAATGTGTTCAGTTGAAAGGAAACATGATTGATACAGAAAGGAAAGGAAACTAATATATATATATATATATGCACTAATAGTTGAGTGAGTGTGGAAGCATATAAAAAGACTCAGTGGCAACAAAAGGAAAAATTTATCGTGGCATGGTGCAACAGGATATGGACTTCTAAAGTTCAAGGACCTGGAAGATGAGCTAAAAATCCATAGGGCAGAACCTAGAAAACTCACTAGTAAATAGAAAGAACTAGTTGAGTGGAATGTTGAGTTGCAAAAGCGGTTGTGGGAAATTAAATACCAAGTTGAATCCTCAAAAAGGAAGAAGGTTAATAGCAGTAATAGGCCTTGTGAGGCTAAAAAGGAGAAGGAGACGTTCTCCTGATGGAACTGTGGAGAAGAACATCGAAAAATGGACTATCCCCACAATAATAAGAAGAAATAAAATAGCCACTATGGGACAAAGGGATGTGAATCGGCAATGCAAGAAATTGATAAGGAGGAGGGGAAATTCCCTAAATATCCTTTACATACTGATATTTGTGTGTGTTGAAAATATTCCCTATGAATTTTGGTGGAATGTAATATCTCAGAGTTGTTGCGAGTCTTGTGAAGAAATATTGAACCAAATTTGATGAAAGAATATGCATATATGAATGTATACATATGTGCATTGTATGATGGTTGGAAGTTCCATGATGATAGACTTATGGGCATAAAATTTAACTTTTGATTGGTTTAATATAATGCCTATGAGTGGTGGTTTTAATTTATTGATTTCGTGATTGACACCATTTTAATTTCATAATTGTACATGGCCATGTTGTTTCGTGTGTGCTTTTCTCTATGATTGTGATCATGGATTTTATTCTTTGCGCTGCTAAATTTTATTTTTCCTCTTACATTTCCTATTGATGTTATGGCAGGTTTTTTATTTACATGCTTGAGGCTTAGGGCCTTGGGTCAAGTCGATTGAATATGGAAGGCAGGCCACGAAGCTTGGAAAAAGAGAGTCACATGTAATGAACATGAGTAGTGATCAGTTGAATGAGCTCCAGGAAATGAGGAACTTAGAGCTAGGCAGAAACATATTAGAGAGTTACTCCTGGATACAACAACATACATGAGCGAAAGCATAAGTGACTAGGATTTTCCACATAATAGCAATGTGAAAGGGAGTTATCAGAACCCTAGTTTTATTTGACATGATTCAAGGACTGTTATGCCTTTCATTGAGTGAACAACAATATGATGGCCAAGTGGTTGGTTATTCCATGGAGAGGGATGGAAAGTGGCATGTTATCCATGAATAGAACAATGGATGTTTCCCGACCTTAACTCAATATACATATAAATATGTGATATTCAAAGATCATACTAATTTTTTTATGCAAATATAATTTTTTTTTTTTTGTCTGACAAGGTTCTGTTAGGGGCCCTTCTTATGTAACAAGGATTGTTTAAAATTATCTAATTTTCTTAGTAAATAAGGAATCAAGTGGGAAAAAGTAGCACTAGCTAACCTATGATCTTAGTACAATGTGAAAATGATTTATAAAATTATTCCCATGTTTATGATGTGAACAAGGAATGTTGAAGCAATATGAGCACAAAAAAGGCACTATTATTTGTGACATGTTGAGAAAAAATTGCATAAATCACAAATCATGGATCAAGATTGTGGATTCCATGGTAAAGTGTGGAAAGGACACTAGAGGCAATATTGCCTAGTTTTTGTGGATAGAGCACTACAAGGAAAAGACCCTCTAGCAGATGTTTTTGAGGAACCCCTTATAAAAATACCCCAGACATCTCTTTCTAGTGAAGGTTCCTAGAGGAGGTTGGCAGAAAAAGGTTTTTGCGGATGTATTTCGTCCGGCGCTCTTATCACCAAAAAATGCACTGGTGCATTCAAGATGACATAACACTGGTGCGGTTAAAAAATTGGCACACCGGACACTATGCGCTCCTTACACACCTACCCCGTGCGTTGTAATTATGTAGAGTACCGATACTTTACATAACTTCCGCATCGGCGCCTCATAAAAAACGTCCGAAATGGGTCGCCAACGCACCTGAATGCCCTGAAATCCTTGCGCACTGGCACAGGGTTAAATAAATAAAAAATTACGGCCAAAAAACTGCACAAAACATAAGCACACCGGGAACCATGCGCTCCTAACACCCTCGCCCGATGCATCATATTCATGTACAACACCAGTTCCTTACATTTCTACCACACTGGTGCTTCTGAAAATGTGCACAAAAATAGATACCTCCCGTTGTGGAATAAAGCAAACACACCAGGGCGTCCATAAAACATGTGCACCTGTAGATGGTTAAATAAAAAAAATTATGACAAAAAAAATGCATAAAACATTGGCACACCAGAAACCGTGCGCTCCGTACACACCCGCCCGGTGCCTTTTATTAAGGAACATCATTGGTGCATGTCAACTCGTCAACACCGGTGTCTCATAAAAAACTCGCGGAACAAAAACTACTCGAGGCGACATGATGGAAATGCACCAGGGCCCCATAAATTCTGTGCACCGGAAAAGGGTTAAAAAAAACAAAATTACAGCCAAAAAATCACACAAATCATTGGTTCACTAGACAACGTTCCTGGTGCATCTTATTACTGTAGAGCACCGGTGCGTTACCACTAAGTTGCCCTGATGTCTCATAAAAAGGGCGTGGAACAGAAACTGCCCGATGTGGAATGACAGAAACGCACAGGGGCACCATTGATGCCGCGCATAGGAAAAGGGTTAAAAAAAACAAAATTACGGCAAAAAAACCACACAAATAATTGGTTCACCGGAAAGCATTCCCGGTGCGTCTTATTACTGTAGAGCACCGATGCGTTATCGCTACGCCGCCCCGGTGCCTCCTAAATGCGCACGAAAATCGAAACCGCCCGGGGCGGCATAGTGCAAATGCACTGGTACGCCAATAAAAACCCCGCACATCGGAACAAGGTTAAATAAAAAAAAATTATGGCCAAAAAACTACATTTCACTTTTTTCAGTGCTACAGAGCTCTTAAGCACCGGTGCAAGTTATCCTTGTTTGAGCCGCACTGGCATCTGTGCTCCTATTACACTTATTGCATGCACCATTGTTGTGCATTGCCACCAATCTCCAGCTTGAATTTTATAAAACAGTGGACAAATTTTCTTTTGAAAATTGTACAGCCAATATGCCTCCTCGACGGGTAAATGTACAGGTATTTTTCTTATTTTTACATAATTAAACTTTTTAGCAGATTAGAATTTGAAAAAACCTTAAAATTAACCATTAAAAAAAAAATTTGTCGCACGATGCGCTCGAGCCATTCGGCTCGCACCGGTTTGCGGTGATACCTGGAAATTTACAGGCCACACCGCACCCGGTGCTAATGGTATCTGTACTGGTTGTAGCACGGTACCACGTGGTGCATCGTGTTAATTTAAAAAAATTTAGAAAGTGCGGTGCGGTCGGTTACCAGGCCACACCATTGATAATGGTGTATCGCAACAACTCGGTGCGTTGACAGAATTATCAGCCCCGGGGCGAGTAATGTTTTCAGCACACTAGAACTGCAATTTGATACTATCAACGGTTCGTGCTGGTAAACCAGTGCTAAGGGAATCTGAACTAATTCCGGGGCGGATACCAAAGGCGCACTGCGTTATTTAAATTTCTTTAAAAAGAGCGGTGCGGTCGACTACCTGGCCGCATCGTTGACCTAGTTCAATTGTGGTGATGTGGTGCGTTGACTAAGATAATCATCACACTGATGACTATGTACGGTGGCAGGAGGGCGGTGTGCTAAGTTAGTTATAAGCCTCGGGCAGATAGTGAAGTCAATGCACCAGTCTCCTGACATCACACATAGTGAATGGTGTGCTAAAAACATTTTCGGGAGCACAACGTCTGGTGCAGTGGATATCATGAGGTGCACCATGTCCGGTGTGCTCTATGGGGAGACGCATCGGGACCAGTGCATCACTGTGTTTTTGGCGCATCAACTCTTGTTTTATTTATTTTTCAAAACATAATTATATACGTATATTTGTAAATACATGTGTCATTTAATAAAAATATTGTGTTTAATATGTCAATCATTCAGAGACGTGAAATGAGAGAAGAGGGGCAACAACAACAAGAATAGGTGGAACAGTATAACATGGTTCACTTGTGGGAGGAAAGAGAGAGGGAGAGAGATGCGTACCCTCACCCTATTACAGCAGCGTCGCAGGGGCTCCTTAGGTAGGTAGGCCTCCTCAAGTTCTATGAGGATGCTACTTCCCTAAAGTCCCATAGTTTTTTTTTGAGACATCTTATCCGAAGGTGGAATGCCTAGCAACAGGATTTTCGGGTTGGTATCAACCAGTGGTACACGCCCACTCAGGAGGATGTATATTTTATTATAGGGCTATCAAGGAGAGGGGTGGATTTTCCCTTGTTCCCCGATGTTCCAGCTGGATGTGTGGTAGGGAGTCAGTTAGTTTACTCACAGAGATACATATAAGAAAATTTAGTATCTCCTGCAGAGTTTCAGGTCGCTGGGGGGTAATTACGTATTGGTGAATTTGGTCGTGAGGAGGTGTAGTGTCTCTCACTTATCATTTCGACCATTTGAACAACACTATTGACGGGCAACACATTAGTTGCCAAATTTTATATTATGTTGATTCTTTACTACAGTAGCCACGACTTTTCAGGTGGTCTGCCATTTTTTTTGCAGCAATTATGTACAAAATTAGATAGATGTCGTGCTCATGCACAAGGGAGGGTCAACTTCCCTCTTGCTTCAGAGGTTTTTTGTGTATTTTTTGAGAGGTTTCGAGAGACGAGGCCTTATTTTCTTTAGCAGTGTCGTAGGCCAATTACTGAGGCACGTATGGACATGTGGGGGCAGATGATGCCCAAGAGGGAGGAGACTCTTTTTCCAGCGAGGATATTAGATGATGCACTGGAGTTGCTAACCAGTGTTGATGAGCATCCCTTCATTTTGGTCCCCTATCCTTATGCGGGGTTGGATTGGCGAGGGTGTGCCAACATCCTCTTCACAGCCGATGAGCCGCCAGATGATAGAGGTAATATTACTATTTTATTTAAATTTATTCTAACATGTTCTTTAACTTGTTTTTATTAAATTCTGTAATACAATCCTCTAATTATTGTTGTGTACTTGTGTATATTTTGTAGACATTGGCTCTTTTGATGGAGAGGAGAAGCTTCCACCACGACCTGATCCAGGTGTGGATATTGATGAGGATGAGGGCATGCTAGATATTGTCGAGGATCATCAAGAGGCCAGTGAAGATCAGAGACCTGCTCGTGTTGGTTCGTCGTTGCATAGTCGACGTCTTAGTGATGCTATATACAGGATGGATTTGGGCGACCAACTCATTGCATTGATTGTTGAGGTGGGCATCAGGTCCACTGATTTCAAAGAAATATAGGCCAATGATAGGCTATTACGGATGTGGAGAGGCATGCCGCGTGACATGTACAGCCTGATGCAGCATGTCATAGAAGTTACGACAACTTTTACGTGACTGACGAGGATTGTTGCACGTTACGATTGAGCCACAACACATGATGGAAATTCTGTGAGGCGCAACGTACCATCATATCATGATCGTTCACAGCCTCGTGCCGTGCCAGATTTGCATGAGCCTCCACTAGCATGTACCAACAGTCGTCATGGAGATGAGGCTGGACCATCGGCCACTAGTACTGATATTGATGTTGTAATACCACTAGCTGATCCATGAAATTTATATTACAGATGTATATTTTTAAAATTATTCAGTTATATATATTATATGGTCCATGTATTTTATGTTCATGTTGCAATTGTACTTAATTTACATGTTGGGGATCATCATGATGTGTATGTTGTTAGGTCATGTTAGATATGTTCATTTATTATGCAGCTTGTAGATAGATGTGTATGTGATAGCATGAGATGTATATTTGACATGAGATGTATATTTTATTTTTGTGTTGTACTGATGATGTTAATATATAATGTTAATTGTGTTTTGTTAGATGATCATTATCGCGATGATGCAGTTAGTGGTTTTGAATGTGTTTTTTAGTCAAATATGATGTTTGTATGATGGTTATCATGAACGTGTTGTTTATTAATTAATTTAATACCAAATGATCATGATATTGTAGATTTTTAATATTTGTATTTCTAATTGTATTTAAAATTCTAAGATTGTAATTGCAATGGTATATATGTGAATTTCTAAAATTTTAATTGTAATTGTAATTTTTAAAATTGTAAAATTGAAATTGTAATTGTAATTTTTTAATTTGTAAAATTGTAATTGTATATATGTAAAATTCTAAAATTGTAATTTTAATTGTAATTGTACGTGAAATTGTAAAATTGTAAATGTAATTGTAATTGTAATTCTAATTCTAATTGGAAATGTAATTGTATGTAAAATATTTGTAAAATTTTAATTCTATTAATGTGAAATGAATTTATTAAAATTTGTAAATTTGTAAATTTTAAATAATTGTAAAATAATAAATCTAGAATAATATGATTTATTGTAACATAATAAAGTTTAGAAAATAATGCAAATAAATTCCTCTACTTTAGAATTATCATTATTTTATTATGATCTTAGATACAAAAAAAAGAATTAATTTATACAATACGCCATTGTTTTCGAGATCAATTACATAATACCAAATCATCAAGTGAATTATTGATTTTAACATTAACACAATGCAAATTACCAATTAATTCAAAATACATATTATATTAATATTTCGAAAAACTCATCTTAAAAAGTATAATATTGATGAAATAACACATGTACCATATCACTCTTGGTTCTCATGATCACCCTCATTATCTTCTAGCTTGCATAGCATGATAACACTATTGTTCTCAAAAATATGTTTTGATCTAGGGTCATGTGTCAATACGAACCACCAATCCCTATCCAACACATCTGGGTAAAAAAACACCTGGTTGCAGTGTTTAGGGAAAACATAGGGCTCCTTAGCTTCATCCCACATCTTTCTAGAGTTGATACATATCAGCCTACTATTGCAATCTTCCTTTACATTATTTCGATCAAAGGTGTCCCACCACTTGCACCTAAAAATAACACATTGGAAAGAAGAAAAATCCACTTCAATGATCTCTTGTATCTTTCCGACGTAACCTAACGTCCCTCGTACTAGTTGTTGATCACGGTGGCTAGATTGACTATATTGATCGAACTCGACTTCCACTCCACAGTCTTCTGTGATGTTTCCAACATCGGCATTTTCTATGCGAAAATGGTGTCCATATGCCCACATAGATGGGAACAAATGCACCTATTATAAAAAAGTTAAAAAAATCATAGTGTCATGTGTCTTATAAATAATAATCCAATAGTTAAAATATGAAATGTAGATGTCTTAATATAAGTTTCAAATTTACATATAAATTAAAAATATTATTACCGAGTTGCTGCACCCAATCCCTATGTTTAGCGCATCCTCTTCAGCACGCGAGTAACGACCGGTAGCACCGTATTTCTCTCTGACTTGAACAGCAACCCAATTGTTGGGGCATATTTTTAGCATATTTTCTTTTAAATGATCGGGATAAGGCACACTTCTACCATTCAACCGTCTGAATTCTTTCCTGTCACTATCCCATTTCATCTTGTTTTGTTCGTACAATGCGACCCATGCTTGTGTCGCTTCAGAATTGTAAAGAATGAATTTATTGATTGCTTCAATTTCCTACATTCGCTGATGAAATCAAACCAACATTATATAGTACTTAGAGATAAAAATATACATTATATCTAATTTCAACATGAATATTAATTACTTTTTGTAAATTTGAAAAATTATAAGTCGCTTACTCTTTATCAAGCGCTTTTTTCCACTCGTTTGGAGCAACTCTCCTTCTCTTTTGTCTTCATCCATTTGATCGTCCCAAATCACCGCACCTGGTCTGTTGTCGATCTGCTTGATGTACTCACTAGCATAGTAGAAAGACTCATACGATATGTACCCCTCTGCCATAGACCCCTCGGGTTTTTCCCTTTGTCGAACAAAACCTTTCAATTTCTTCATGTACCTCTCTAAGAAGAGCATCCAACGACAAGAAACAACCCCAACTAATTCAACCTCATCTACCAGGTGGATTAGAAGATGAACCTGTAAGTCCATGAAACTCGTCGGCAGTTCCTTCTCAAACATACAAACAATCTCAACTATCTCTTGATGCCACCGTGGAATGCTAGCCACATGAATCTCCTTTGACATGATCCAACGTACAAATGCAGATAATTTAGATATGGCACATCCTAGGTCTTGAGGGAATTCATGTTTCACACACCCACACACAAACAAAGGATAATGACACTGCAAAGTTATAAACACGTGCAATAATATACAAAATTAGTTATGTTTTATGATCCTCGCATGGGATAAAATTTATTAATATAACAAATAATAAAATCATGCTTTTGACATTATACGTACTCTTAGAAGATTCAAATGGTCATGCGATTTCAACCCCGACAAATGGTCATCCACGGTGAAGCAGCGCCGTAGTGAAGACCCGTATGAAGTTGGCACCCTCACATCCATTATAACTTCCTTTGCCAAAGATATATCATCTTTTTTAAAAATCCATGGGACATCACCTTCTTTGAAAAACCATGAATTAGAGGGACCAGCGCCTGCCTCTGATCCCGTACTTTCTAATCGTCTTGGCCAATATTTCTTTTTAGTTTTTGAAGTAATAAGATCTTTCCTAACAGCCAATGTGTCACTTTTTTTCGATGATATGTGCCTCCATAAAGAAGATGAAACATTTTTAAATATATGCATGGGATCTAATAAGTGGGAAATCTTAAGATTCTCCCAATATGGGAGGTCATAAAAGATAGATTTCCTTTTCATCCCAATGGGAAATTTCTCAACATAGGTGTTGAAGAAATCTGGATCATCGAACTTAGGCTCCCCATTTGAATCGAACATTTCTGTGAACTCCTTCTCCTTCTCTCTCTCATATGCTCTAAGCCATTCAGTTGGTGTCATTATTGGAGGCCTTTGGGTTCTTTCTCATTTACCATTGAAAGCGGATGTTGCTCTTCTGTAAGGGTGTTGTTCTGGTAGGAATATCCTGGAGCAATCATACACTGGCTTTCGTAGGTCCTTGGACCATCTAGCTTTCAGAGAAGGTCCACAACATTTACATCCAAAATACCCTTTTGTTACAAGACCTGCGAGATTATATTTGTATACATTAATTAATATGCATGGCATGTTAAAGAATATCATGAAGATCAGAACAAATATTATTACAACGAATTAAATAACTAATATGTGAAAGAATATTGTTACATTATATATAAACAAATCAATAAATTAAACATGTAATTTACCAGAGCAAACTCCTAAGCCTGGATAATCATGTGTCGTGTAAGCACATATGCCATACAACATAAACCTCCTCTCTGCTGCGATGGGTCTTGATACATCATATACATTTATCCCATCCCATAATTCCTTCAATTCATCTACCATTGGTTGTAAGTAGACATCCATATTCTTCACTTGTCTTCTACCAAGGACTATGAGAGCCAACATAAGATGTTCATTCTTCACGGACAACCATGGGGGGATATTGTTATTGATCACTACTATAGGCCAAACATAATAGTTGGTGTTTTGGAGGGAATATGGGTTGACGCCATCCATGGCTATGCTGAGTCGTAGACTTCATACTTCATTCTTGAATTTTTCGGGCCATGTATCCTCTATATGCTTCATGGCTATTGAATCAGTTGGTATTCGCATAACTCCCAACTCACTTCTGTGTGAGGCATGCCATCCCTGCAACATAGCTAATTCTTTGCAACGAAAGAGCCTTTGAATCCTTGGGATTATAGGCATGTGCCTCAATATATTAAAAGGAGGACCAGTACGTGATTTACCCTTCTTTTTTTATTTATCATACCTGTCATGCCCACATTTCGAACACATCTCTTTGTCTGCATATTCTCCTCTATATAGAATACAATCATTTGGACATGCATGATATGATATGTACTCAACACCCAACATTTTCAACAATTTCTTTGCCTCTTCGCAACTACCGGACAAGACATTATCACTCGGAAGAACCTTATCTTTGAATAACCTGTAGTTGGTGATCATGGAAAAATATATTAATATTAAATGTACATTAATGTTGATATAATTATTAACGTTCATAAAATTTAACATTTGTAATGTTCATTGCAGTGTACTGATTATATTTCAAATTTATATAAGGGGAGTACTTTATGGTAACTTACCTCAAAAGTTCCAAGAAACATGCATTCGACAAGCCAAACTTTGCTTTCAAGTTGTATAGTAACATTGTTGTCCCCAACTGGGTAGACTTTGACTGACCGCTAGGTCCAAAGAGAGGGGTGGTGGAAGCAAATTTAAGGCTTTCGAAAAAGGTGTCAGCGATATGAGCATCATCCCCTAGCTGATCATCATTTTGGAATGCATCTAACAACATTGTCTCCATGGAAGTCGTATCCCTTAAGTAATCATCCATACCAACCTCTATTTGATTGCCTCCATTGCCAGCTTGTGAAGAACTACTATTGTTGTAATCATTCCTAATTGGTGAATCTGGACATAGCGGGAATTGAATTGGTGGTTGATTCAACCATTCTTGGTATCGTTCCTCTTCGATTTTTTCTCTTAATTCAATCTTCTCTCGATTTGAAATTGTCGTGGGGTTCAACGGAAGATGGTAGGTAGGTCATTCATCATCACTAGAATCCTAATAATTAAAAAAAAAAATTGAACATGATTAGTACAAAATATATGATATCAATTAGTAACCACGTTGACAATATTGCATGATTATAAATTGGTTTGACGTTGAAATAATTACATATTAATTAATATATATACTAAACAATTATAATTATAATTACCATCATTATCCCGGGAATGTGGCTAGAAGATGCAATATTGTTACAATTGGCAGGGTGAAGCGGCTGTCCATTTTCATCTACCAAATGCGCCTTGCGGTATTTAGCTCCTGATAAGAACTTCCGACATTTTGGAGTAGTTTGAATATTTTGTACATCTGAACTCGATGTTGAATCTGCACGAACCTTCAAATTTGTATACATTATAAATTTAATTAAGTTGTGCATGTTTGACTACATGGATAAAAAACATATATAAATTCAATTAGATAGTGAAAAAATAGAACAAATCTGAAGTAAATATTACATCTCCACATGGATAGGGAGAACTCCGTGATGGACTTTGAGAAATATTATGGAACGAGCTGGATTTTGAAGAATTGTCCATTCCATATAATATATGATATTTTCTCCCTGCATTTGAGCAAAACAACAATAAATTTTGGTGCACAAACTTCAATGTCATTCCGATGTGTAATGTACAGATAACCGCACCGGTAAATTTTTTATTTTGCGCACTGGTGCCGTTATATAAAACGATGCACTGATGCGATTAAATAAAAGGAGACATCGGTAAACGAATAGTCGCAAGTAAAAAAAGCGAAACCCTATTTTCTTTAAGTGAAAAAAAAGCGGTAAATTGAAAAATGGGCGTCAAAATATTTTTGAAAATCTAATTTCATAAAACATTTCTTTAAATACTAAACACTTTTCATTATTTCACTATTTTTGCAAAAAAATTTAGCCAAAGATTTGCAGGATACATACTTGGAGAAAACAGAGCACGAGAGCACTGTGGAGCAGGGAAATACATTCGAACAGAAGTATTCAGACAATCAGAATTCCAAACCTCTGGTTAGTCAAACCGTGTACCATAGAATTTCAAACGATGTGAGTAAGTTTATTGTTTTTTGTACTTTTTTCTACAGTTGTTTTTATGCAGGGAAATAAGAAATCAAATTCTATTGTTTTTTTTACTTTTTCTGTAGTTTTTTTTATGAAATAAAATAACAAAATCAAAGTTTTTTTTTTTTTTTTCTTAATACCTTTTCAAGTAGCTAAAAACAAAAAATAAAAAAAAGAAATCCATTTTTACAAAAAAAACCCTATATTATTTTTGTTTCCTCGCCCCTTTCTTCTCCTCCCTCTTTCTTTTCAACTTCTAGATTTATAGGGTTTGTATAGTCATAATACATCCAACCTAATGATGACTTGCATATTTGGAACCCAATCCATGTTGGCATTTTCAAGGCTATTCTTAAAAAAATACATATTTTTTTTCATTGGTGCGCCTTGCGTAAACATAGAGCACCTGCGCTTGCTATAGCAGCCGCACCGCGAAAGTATAGTGATAAAAATAAAAATAAAAATGTTTTTATCAATGCACCATATGTAACATATGGCACCGGTGCACTATTACATTATGGCACACTCGCAATCATATATTTGCAAAAAACTCATTTAGAAAACAAACCCTACATCTTTTTTTCTCGGGCGTTTTCTCCCACTTTCCTCTGTGATTTCAGAATTAGGGCTTTTCAATTTATATTTATAGGGTTTGTATTGCTAAATATAAGCCTAAGAAATACAACCAACAGGAGGACCTGCATAGTCGGATCTCAATCAATGTCGGCCCTTGCGTCAATCTTAAAAAAATACAGACTTTTTTTCATCGGTGCATCCTACGTAACAAAGCACATCGGTGTGCTCGGTTATAGCAGCGCACTGCGAAAGTACATTGATAAAATATAAAAAAATAAAAAATGTTTTTATCAGTGCGCCATATGTAACATATGGCACTAGTGCACTATTGCATTATGGCACACTGCAAACGTGTTGTTTTGCAAAAAAAAACATTTTAGAAACAAACCCTACATTCTTTTTGTTTCTGTCCTTTCTTCTCCCACTTTCTATGATTTTAGAATTAGGACTTCTCAATTTATATTTATAGGGTTTGTATTGCTAAATATAAGCCTAAGAGATCCAACCAACGGGAGGACCTGCATAGTCTGATCCCAATCCATGTCGGCCCTTATGTAAACTAAAAATAAAAATAAAAAATTGTCAGTGCGCCCTGTGCGGAATCGCGCACTGGTGCGCTTTGTTATCCCAACACACCGCTCAAGTGATATGATAAAAAATTAGAATTTTTTTTTTTTTTAGTGCGCCATTTGTAAAATATGCAGCTGGTGTGCTATTTCATTATGGCGCACCACGAACGTTCTGTTTCGGAAAAAAAAAAAAATACAAACCTTACATTATTTTTGTTTCTCCCCTTTCTTCTTCCTCTTTTTGTGATTTCATAATTATGGCTTTTCAATTTAGATTTATAGGGTTTGTATTGCTAAATATAGACCTAAGACATCCAACTAATGGGACGATTAGCATAGTTGGATCTTAATCCATGTGGGCCATGGCATGAATTTAAAAAAAAAAAAAAAATTTTTATCGGTGTGCCTGGACTAACTGAGTGCACTAGTGCTCTGTATTTTGCAAGTTCACAGCAAAATGTAATGTAATAAAAAACTGGTATTTTTTTTTATCGGTACGACATATGTAAAATATGGCACCGATTTATGCTAAAAAACTAACACTGGACAATTTTTATTATTTATCATGGTTAACCAGCGTGGTCATTGACATGTAATGCACTGGTGCTTCTTGTTGACATAGAGCACCGTACTGTCTATTATACTATTTTGGCAGTGCGTTTGGAAGAGTGACACACACCGACGTCGGTGCTTAAACCATGAATGGTGCACCGGTTTTTTGAGATTTTTTTTTTTACTTGAAAAGTTGACAATTTATTTATAAATATATTATTGAATGATATGGTACAGGTTTGAGATTGATAAAGAAATGAGTGACAAGATATCAAGTAGAAAAAATACTGATAACACATCAAGAAAAGCAAAAAAGGCAAGTTCTTTGTAAATTTTTTACAAAAAAATTATTTATGAACTATATGTAAGTTTAACTAATATGTATTGTTTATTGTGTATCATGCAGAGCTACAAAATGACGAAGCTCGATAATATTATTTCTGATCTAGGACTAGAAGAGTGTAAAATCTTGATGGAAAAAATGAAAAAGGATGAATAAGGTGAATGAAAAAATACTATCGATCCAATATGAGTTTCTTTTTTTAGTTTTCATTAATAATATTATTAAAATTTTAGATAACATGTGTGAAAAAGTCTATTAATTCACATCTGTTTAATGTTCTACATGGACCAACAACTCAGAAAAGGAATGTTGTTCTAAGAAAAGGAAAAAAATATAACATGCAAATGAAAATGAATTGCTCCTTAGCTCATCTGGAGTGGTGATGGAGGTTAACGAAAAGGGTAAAAACTTTTACAAAAGTTTGAGGGATCTAGTGGAACAAATGTATAGACGTTCTTTCCACTTACAATACAAAAACCAATCCAATGATTCCAAGAACCAAATTTTATGTAAATTACAGGAATACTTTCCAGAGTATTGGTCAATGAGACATGTTAGACTTTTAATAGAAAAAACGTACAAAAAAAAGAAGAAGGAATGAAAAGGTAATATTCCTTTAGATGTTTGTCTAGAATTATTTATAAATATCACTTTTGTTATACTTAATTTTCATATATCAATATAAAAATTAGATAATTTATTGTCATGTTACATTTTCAGGAAGATTATGAAAATCTCAAAAGATGAACAAGCTGATATTAGAAATATGTCAGTAGGATTATCCAAAAAGGTGTACAAGGAGATGGTCAAAAAACTGGGCAAAATTGCATCGTCGGAGGAGCCATTTCAACAACAACTTGCTTCAAATGTAATATGTAATCATTGAATTTTTCGATCATTAGGTAAAATAAATAAACAATTTAGCATTAAATATTAATTTTCAAGTATTTTCTTGCAGAAAAGAAAAGAAAATGGAACCCATTCAGCACATAAAACAGGACAACAAAGAAGAAAATGATTGATATCTAAGTTTGTGAGTAATTTTTACTTCCTTATAACAACTTAAATAAATTTCTTTTTTGTATTTTTTAAGTTATTTTACAAAAATCATCATTGAATGTCTTCAAATAGGTGCTAACATACAAAGAAGAACCATCAAAGGAATTGATTGAAATTGGGTTAAATATGGGTTGTGCGTATATGTTGGCATATTAGAACTTAATTGTGCAATTTGTAAGCATCTATCGATCTTGTTTTACTTAGATCCGTCTATAATTAATAGAAAAAATAAATCTTTTATATTAAATATATGATTTGTTATGGGGTATAAAACTTGCAGGAAACAAAGTATGGCACTGCGCCAATAGATCAAATCTTGAAAAATGGCATATTACATGGTTTTGAAAGAATCTGTATAGTTTATGAGTCAATTGTTGCATTGGTACGTCATCTCTTTTCGATTTACATTGATGTATATTATTTAATATTGCAATTTTCATTATTCTCACTAATGTATATACACTCAGTACAGTTTATTTTTATGTTTATATATGGAAGGTGAAGAAGAAGAAAACAATCAACACCGTGAACAAAACATTTCTAAAAATAACCCAAGTCATGGAAGTAGCTCTAGCAGTGACAACAGTTCAAGAGAAGAATGATGATCACTATGTTTGGATATAAAAGCAAGGCATTGTATTTTTTGAAAAATGTCTGTGAAATCAGACATTTTCTTTAATGTAATGGACATAGTGTCCCAATTGAAAGATAAAGGGATACCAATAAATGTCCCATTTTGTATGAAAAATAATGTATTATTCATAAATATATATAATAAATTTTTTTTTTAAATTTATTCTATTGTGTTCTCTATTGTCACTATTGCGTTCTCCATTGTCGTTCTCAAATGCACTAATAAAAATTTAATTCATATGAATATTTTTATAAGATATATATGTGTTGACTTTTGATGAATAATGAATTTTAAAAAACCACAATAATTTTGATATGATATAAAAAATTAATCCAAAGATCACATTCAAATGCATTAATAAAAATTTAATTAATATGAATATTGTGATAAGATGTGTCGACTTTTGATGAATAATGAATTTAAAACAATCACAATAATTGCACTGTCACAAGTTGATGTTTCTAAAAAATACAAAATGAAAACCGGTGCATGTATACTTAAATTGGTGCGCTTGTATTCTTAAGCGCCCCGGTGAATTTTTACAACCTATGGGCACCACAAAAATACCAAAACCGGTTAAAAATATCGAATCGTTTGTGCAGTACGACTCTCCAGTGCGTTTATGTCTATATACGCATTGGTGCCTTTTTATGACCTATTAGCACCGCACGAATACAGATACCAATTTTAAATCTCGGTGCATTTTTGTGATACTATGTACCGGGGCGTTTTTTGTGTATATACGCACCGGTGCATTTATACGACCTATGGGCACCGCATGAATACCGATACCAATTATAAATCTCCATGCATTTGTGTGATACTGTGCACCGGGGCATTTAAGATTCTATATGCATTAGTGTATTTGTATGACATATTTGCACCACACGAATACCGATACCAATTATAAAGCTTGGTGCATTTGTGTGAAAGGATGCACCGGTGCGTCTCTATAAGTCTATGCACCAGTGTGTTGATACGACCTATGGGCACCGCTCAAATCGCAAGACCAATTATAATGGCCCCGTGTGTTGCATCACCAACACTATGCTCAGTGTTGTTTTATACCTTAACGACCTGGTGCATTCTTCTTCCACCGCCTCGGGGCGCCGTCTACATGTACGCATCGGTGCGTTAAAGCTTGATTAGCGCACCAAGGAAAAAAACATCCGTAATAACCTCCAGGCACCCATTTTTTTTAGTTGTGTTGCATTTCCATTAAAAGCTCTTTCAAAACCTCCGTAACCATAAATGGATGTGGTAGCATATGTTTTTGTGGAAATTTTGGCCAATTTTATAACACTAAAAACCTCTTTTATAACCTCCGCTAGAGGGTCTTTTCCTTGTAGTGGAGATAGTGTGGTCTCTAGATTTTCAACATTATTGTGTACATGTGGATTGTGTTGTGGTATGTCTATTATGTATGTGTTATGTTGTACATGTTTATTCGTTGCATTGTGCCATGTGGATGTGCGTATGTATTGTGGTACTCTATGTATATTTGCATGTGTTGTGTAATGTTTTGGGGCATACTGTCTGGGCCCTTGTGTGTTTAATGTGTAGGATAGGTAGACTGCCCAAAATGGGGCCTATAAAGGTGAGGAATACACCTAAACTTTCATCAACAAAAGACTACCTAGATTGGTAGTAACTATCTGGTTGGTAGTGTTAGGGTCCTATGATTCATAGGTTCAAATGATCGAACACTTTATTTTAGTTCATTTCAAGTTGTAAATAATATTGTATTCTGCAAATGATATTCAAGTAAAAAAAATGAAAAGAGGGTATATTAAAAAATGTATATATATAAAATAATAATAATAATAATAATAATAGATCCTTGTTTGAATCATACAGTTTAATCACGATCAAACACATTTGAATTTTTGTTTTCCTAGGTTAGTGAAAAACTTAACCAAACAGTTTAATATTGGTTAAGAAATAGATAGGTAAGTGAAAAGGATTAATCAAAATGTCTAAGCCTGATTAATTTATTAAATTAGAATGTTAGAGTAGAAATTAGGGTAATATCTCTTTGAAAAGTAAAAATGGCTTGCACATTTAAATGTGCCCATGATTTCTTAAAAAATAGTTTAATTCTTGATTTAGGGTTAATTAAATTATTTACATAAAATTAAACGCAATTAATTTTTTTTAAATAATTTATTTGGCCTAAATTCGTACTTTTCTCTAAAGTTTGGGAAAATGACAAAAAATGTTGGTGTATGTGGTTAAAGAGAATGCATGATCCAAAGGAGGAGATATTCCCCACTCAGATCAACATTGGGGAAGCAATTTCGCACCCCCTCCCTCGTTTCTCGTTAACGGTCAAGGGGGGGGGGGAAGCAGTAAGGTAATCTGTGAGCCCCAAGCTACATGGAAGCTGCTCGTGAATTCACACCCCCCCCTCCAAAAACCGCCTCTCTCTCCTTCACTCCCTCCAACGGTCCACCACATCAACTCCCACATTCTATCCTCGGCCAACCACATTGCGCCACTTGTCTTTCCCCCATTCACCCGTTAACTTTTATTGTTGATTATTAACCCATTGCAATATTCTCGTTGTTGCCTACCATTTAACCATTAATTTCTCAAGAACTCATTTTGTAACGGATCTAAATATAACGATAATCAATCCCCTCCTATAAATCAACACTTCTTAATTTTGGCATGACCCTCCTTTGCATTGTTTCCGTAACGGGATTACAGGTCAACAATCACAATCCGTTTCAACTGTAAGCACATGTTGTCTCCACATAATCGAGATCCTAGTCACCAGTAACATGTATCCAATTATCCATCCAAGTATTTTCCACACCGAGTCTTTGTCACTTTTCTGCCTTTTCAAAATTTATGGATATGACACCCAAGGGAAAGGGGAAATCTACCAACGACAAACCAAATGATGAAAAACCTATGTCCTCTACCACCCTGGACCTTGACCATATACCCATGGCAGACCAATATTATAAAATCGTTGATACCGAGTGTGAATTCGACTTGTTTAAATTGCATCATTGGTTGAAGCAAACTTATCTAGACCAGGGGGTGAGATTAATATGTAGGAATCCCTATTTCCTATGTTTATGTTTCCACAGACACACCATTTCCCTGATTTCATAATATGGTGCCAAACCAGATACAACATTGGGTAGAGAACCATTGTGGCCCAGAATTGAGACATTCTAGTCACAATTTCACCAGAAACCATCAATCACATGCAACTGATACCTGAAAATGATTCCCTCAGTCATTTTTATATAGCTTCCCTCATGTATTTTTATCATAAACTCACCTCCCCTAAGAGAGCCCAAATAGTCAATACTTTCCTCGCAGAGGATGTTCAACTCCCCAAGAAAAATCCCCCTTACCCAATTTCCATGTTCGCAGAAAAATCTAAACAAATTGTTTCTTTAGTATCTTTCCTTCTAGGGTACCAGTCAGATCAGTGGGTGGATGAGCCTATTTTAGGCTTTCTTTCCATTTTTTCCAAGGAACGCAAGCCAACATTCATGTTCCATTTCAATCAATTTTGGTATAAAATATGCATGAAAAATTGATGAAGATCACTACAGAAGGAATGTTCAATTATGTATATGTATTGGTTTACATGTTTCTTTTTCAGTAAGGTGACAAATTTCCAATAACACTGCACAAGAAATATGATCAAGGAGTCAGTCAGTCAGTGATACAATGGACCTCATTGGTGAAAATAAATGTAACAAAGTTTAGTTTTGCAAACTTCATAGACATTTTTATTCATATAGTTGTAGGGCTTCTCAACAGTCAAATTGAGCCAAGGATCAGTTCAGAAAGCCAAAGGAGTTTTCACCTAAGAGAGCATATCAAGATTGGAGAATGGTATTTATACTAGAGCTATAAATAAAAAAGAGTTCGCGGATGTGAACTGGCTCCATACAAACTACCTAAATATGTTGCAATGAGGATTTTTACTATGGAATATATAAGGCAGATGATTAATATGGATGAACTCCACTTTGTTTTAGGTAAAAATAATTCACATTTTAAGATTAAGACACAAGTGGTACCTTTCATATGCAATAGCAGAGCAGCTGGGAATGAGGAAGATTCAATCCTCAAGCAGATGAATTTTCAGCCAAGTTTTACCTGGTCATATGACCCCTTCAGCATAATTTCTAATTTAAGAGTGGAGAATAAAACCACACCTTACAATCATACCCCCAGACTAGAGATTGAGAAATTCATGAATCAAGATCATTGGGAGGAGAATACACTACATGAAGCAGAAGAGAAGATTTTGTCAATAACCACCTCCCAAACTCTAGTGCATCAAGAGAATTGTGACAAAATTCAGAGGGAGGAAACATATTTAGCAATTAATATGATTAGTAAGAACGAATTCATCATCTATCAGAAAATGCAGAAGACAAAATCAAACAAAGTCACCTCTCAGGTGATGAGGGACAAGACACCATAGTCATGATTTTTCTACATGTCTCAACAAGATAAGATGACCTTTTCTCTGATACTCCATCCTCCTCGGCCTCACAAGATCATTCAGAAGTACTTCAGTCAATAGAGTTGGTTGATAACCAAGATGAGCCCAACATCTTCAACAAGTTTTAGGAAATTAAATATAATAATGAAGCACTTAAGGCCAGCACATATGCTTAGTTTTGGAAACATACCTCTATTTCCCAACATAGATTATTAACAACATTTGATAGTGATAAAGGAAGAATGCAGATGTGATTCTTACAAGCTCAAGTGCCATTTCCAAAAACCCCTTCGGACTACAAGAAGACTATTTTTTAATTTGATGCAAAGAAAATACATCATATAGATCAAATGGATATGCATAGACAGTCTCGAGAAATGCTTTTTTCCACCATGACCAACACTGCTATGGTAGTTTCAAAATTAAGGACATCACTCATCAATGTCCAGACACAGTTAAAGCTAGAGAAAATCTCCTCATTGGTGAAGGACAACAAAATCAAATTATTGGAGGACTTGGTGTTCAAGTTGGGTTATGATCCCAGTGATGTCAAAGCAGTGGAAGAAATTTTGAAGAGAAAGAATGCATAGATAGCAGCACTTAGGACGAAACTTAAGTTACCATCTATGGAGGATCCACAAGCAAATGAAATAGAAGAATTTGAGCATCATAAATAATACATCCTCAAACTAATTATTGAGAAAAATGTACATATTGAGGAGATGGAGTAGAAAATATAACAATTTCTTACAGAAAAAGAGCAAGTTGCACAATTAGCCATAGCTCCAATGACAACTATACCAATTTAGGTTGCAAGGAAAGTCAAGAATTCAACATTAGCATCAATTTATTTGAGAAAATTTATGCAGGACCTGTCTCTTAAGAGATAAGAGAATTAAAACCTATAGAATAAACTAAAGAAACTGGAAGGACGGAATATCAAAAATGAAACCCTCTATGTAATTGAGTTGCAAAAATCTCAACAGCATTCCCAGAAGATTGAAAAACTTTAAAATGAGTCACTGATGCCTTAGACTTTGGCACATGCCAAAGAGAATGTTTGGTTGGAAATAAATCAAGCCATGACTGAAATTTGGCCATCTAGTCAGATACTTTTTGAGAAAGAGGAGTTGATTGAAAGGTGAAAGACACCAATAGAAAAAGTTAGAACAGTGCTCAGAACAAAAACCAGGTGAGGCCATAGCTATGATTAAGTTTTGAATTCAAAGACAAGGCATGATTAGAATAGATTTAGATTGCAGATAGGACAAATACTATCCTGGAGATTAAGAAATTTTTACAGAAGATAAGTTTGGTGACCCAATTGGAAACTAAATGTTAGACTCTAGAAAATTTTGTCCGGAGATTTCATATCAAGTTCAATTTTTTGAACGAAAGAGGATTGCTAGGATTAGTAGCACCAAATAATGGGTTAATAAGCTTGGAAATTTACTATCGGAAGCTGTACACTACTGCAATAGATAAATCCAAATTTGTAGGCATCAATGGACACATCACATGGAAAGCTTTCTTAGAACATTGAAGTTTGATTTAATTATCAAACATGAAATCAAACATATTTTTATCAACAAGCCAACTTTTGAGAAATATACGAAGGTCGATGAAGTCTATAGAAAGTTACTCAATCTTTCTATCCCCAGTGATCAAATATGGGACCAATTGTGTGACACCATTGATTAAAAGGATTTAATCTCCAACAGACAGACAACAAGGCAACACATTTTGGGGCCAATACATTAAAATTTTTCCTCAAATTTAGTGCAAGCAATCCAAACAATTTCAACATTCCTATATTTTTGTAATTAGTTGTTATATATTTTAAAAAAAAATTATCTTGATCTTTTAGATCAAGATATTTTGTACAAATCTTGTAAATACTTCTGAATTCGAAGCAGTAGAGGTTGGTTTTTGCAGCAAAGAAGAATATTGTAAAGTTGTTCCAACAAGTTCTAGTGGACATTTCAGTAATACAGAAAGCTCTTTTACAGGATTCTCGTGTCAAATTGTTAGTGAAGTGATTCTCTCTTTTGTTTATGTGTTTTTGAAGTAATTCACCACTATTTTCTATTATTTTTTATTCAAAAGAAAATAAATACTTAGAATTTATTTGAATACACTCTATTTCTGTCTTTTGAATCATTTCAATGTTTTCAAATGAAGTTAAGTAATGAATTCTTAGTTTCTCTTTACTTAATTAAAAATCAAGACTTTATTTTTTTCCATCTCATTTAGCTTAGATGATCCAATTAATCTGGCTAGCTTGCCCTATCAAATCTATCTCTTAAAACTGGAGCAGATCCATATATAAGTAATTGAATCCATATCCCAATGGAAACTTCTGGCATTAATCAACAAAACAATCTGAAAAAAAACAAACAATGAACTAGATAGCTAGCCTATTATCTTAAATCTAACAAATATAAATCATAAAGAGAGATCCCTCTCTGAAAATGGAAGGGTTAGATTCCTAGTTTCCAAAGTGGTAATGTGGTTACCTCTGTGATTTTCTCTGTAATCTCAAAAATTATGGAGTGATAAAATTATGGTGACCATATTGGGGAAGAATAAACCTTGATTTAAAAAATTAATTTTTCTAGTTCAAAACTTTATTTCAGAAAAAATTAAAGATTTAAATTTAGAAATAAATGCTCAGAGGTTGTAACTATGTATATAGTTAAATTGTATGTTTAATACTATATAGATCTGGATCTTGAAATAATTCACACTAGATCACATCCAAATCTAGAACCTCCTAGGATATTAGATGACCCTAAGAAATTGATAAGGAAGAAAAGTTTGACAAAAAGCCAAAGGAGTAGTAGTCCTCCACCAAGATCAAATTCCCTTCCTGAGAGCTTTGTTACTATAGAGAACATTTAGTTTGATATATCTTTTTAACATTGTCTTTTTAGGACCAAATATGAAAGTTTTGTAGGTGTAACAGTCTTTGATCAAATTGTCTTAAGCCCTTACAGATCTTAATGTCAATAAGTAGATCTGGACCTTGATACCCAATCTCTTCAGCAGATGGAAAAATTAGAACATATACTGACAGACCTAGACTTCACTATTAACATAGCTCAAGAATCCTGTGACCATGCTTGTATTAATGATGTCCAAAACAGTTACATTACTCCAGTGCAATAATATTTGTAGCTCAGAGTTTTATCATATCCAGCCTAGTAGATCATCAACTAGCTCAACAACCACCAATCAACCAACCAACCAACCAACACTAAAAATGAATAATACATGCATTCTTTATCTGCGAAATGAGGAGGTTACCCTAAGCTAGGGTTTCAGATTTGTATTTATTACAGATTTATTGTTATCTTGACCTTTGAGACCATACAAGGCCCAAGGCAAAATATATGTGACCGACTCATTGTAATAATAACTTCTAACTTGACTATTGAAATAACTTTAGGATATTTTTTACTTTTAAGGCTTTTTATTAACTTTACAATAACTTCTGAGTAGATGGGAAATATCTCTAACGATTTCAATAACTGCGGTTGCCTTTATTTGAGTGAAACAGGCTATAGGTGTCCAAAGTGTTTATGAGAAGTAATTGATGTTTTTCCTTTAACATTCAGATATTTCTTCTGTGTTAATTTGCCTTTGATTTATCCTTTAAAATCTGTTTAGTCTTTTAAAGTTGGATTTATCTCTTGTTGTCTGTTTAATTGTTTTCTCTTTTATTCTGCATTTTATCTCTAATATTTGTCCTTTAACCATGCATTCCTTATCATTAACCTTTGATTTAATCTTTAATATTTTGATTAACCTCTAATCCTTTGTCTTTCACTATCACGGTCTCTTTGAATGTGTTTTTCCTTGGCCCTTTATCTCTGTTTTTTTTTAAACATTTCTTGCTGCTTTGGTGTGTTTTGAATGACCATCAATGGTCATGATCCATTGATGTTCATGCTTTGATCTGGCGCTCCTGGTCCCTTTAATGAAACAAGATGCTCTGGATCCTCACCCATAGATTTTGTTTGAACGTTTTTCGGACCTCATAAATGAAATTCATCCATTTCTGCCATGATTACCTGCACAACATAACAAAATGGTTATTTAAAACCTGTGTTGTGGCTTTTCAAATTGTTTTATGGCTTTCAATATTTTTTGGACGTGTTGCAGGGGTTGTATGGTAGCTGCGGGTTTTATCGCAAAGGCACAGTCCTTTGGATCGTTTGAATGGAGGCGATGGTTTTGGCTTATGGCGAGAGGTGGTAAGGTGGTTTTTGCATGGAGTGAGGGCAGTGAATGGTTTTGGGTGAATGGATGCGATGCCATAGAACGGGCGTTGCGTGGCGAGAGGTACAAGTAGCAATACTGCCCATTTCGTGATTTTTGGGTTTGTTAACCTCCGCGTTGTTGGACGTGCGATATGCGACGTGGGCCATTGGATCAGGAGGTGTGATATCAACGGTGGTCAGGGATAGATGAAGCAGCGAGCAAGTCTAGACGGTGTTGCCCGGGGGTTACGTGGCGGAATGTATGGTGGGAGCAAGGGTATAAAACAAAGCGGCGAGGTTAAGTTTATATGCAGGGACTTTGAATAGAAAGTGGGGGCCTTCATAAAGTGGATCTCGGGGAAAATAATAAGCGAAGGCGCTTATTATAAATTAGAGGGTAGGGTTATATGAGAGGGTTTAACAAAGTGTGGGAGGGTTTAAAAATTTAAAGCGGGGTCTCTTTTAAAAGAGGGATTAAAGTATAGAAGAGGTGGGGTTTATTAAAAATGGGTCGGGTAGTTTAGTACAAGGGGTTCGAGTATATTTAAATAAAACAAAGTTTTATATAAAACGATGGGGCCCGAATAGTATAATTTAAAACAATGTAAAAAATGACTTTTGACATTGTTTTAATAGAATAAGAGAAAATGATGAAGGTGAGGGGGTTTAGTGGGGAAAATGAGACTTTAGGTAGGGAGAAAGGGTGAATATGAGAGGATTAAGCCCAAAAATGAGTTTTTCAAAGCAGGATGGAAATTTAGAGAACACAGAATGAGATATAGTGAATTAGGAAAAATAAAGATAATGAAGGCAGTGAGATTTCTGGAAATAACGTATAGTCAATGAATGATTTTTTCAGTAGATTGTAGAAATTCCATAGTCACCTAGTGATACTATGAATACATGAGACTAACAGTGGCTCCAATTGGAGAGGGAAACTCCTTTAGGAGGTGTCAAGAACCTCAGCGTTCAAAACTCTGGAATTTGTATATCAGTGCCTTGTTTGTACTTGGCAAATTTTTCATTCTACAATTGCTAATCTACTGCTGTTCTTTGTAATTGTGACCTTCAAAACTTGAAAATCATGCTTGCTGAAAATCAATTCTGCGTACCCATCATTCTATTCTAACATTTTTTTTCTTCTTTTGGGTACATTTAGACTAGAAAACCCTTGACATCATTATTCTTTTGAAAGTAAAAAACTATCTATTTCTACCGTTATATCATCCAAAGGCTCAAATTAGACTGATGACCTCTTTTATTCTCTACCTAGTCTACTTATCTGTCAAGATTAAACAATTTGATAGATTTTCATTATCTATCTATCAACATAAAATTTAAAACATGACCAAATCAAGATTAAGCAGTTTGATTGTCATGAACTGTGGCATTTTGGACAAGCTGCACACAGATTTTATTTTACAAAAAGTAAAACTAAAAGTTGAGGGCCATAATTTGGAAATTTTCATTTATCCCTTTCTTTTCTTTTGGTTCAGATTTTATACTTTGGAACCAATATCCTTTCTTCCTACTTACTGACAAGTCCAGTTTAAACAGTTTGGAAAATCTTAATTTTCTAACTTATCAGCAGAAATTCAAAATTTGTTCAATCATGATTAGGCTGTATGATTGAACAAGACCTCTTTTTTTTTTTCAAAAGTAGTGGCATTTGGACTTGCACACTTTCATATATATATATATATATATATATATATATATATATATATATATATATATATATATATATATATATATATATATATATATATTTTTTTTTTTGGTATGGGGCTTTACCTTTTTTCTTTTATCTGCCCCCTTTCCTTCTTTTCTTTCTTTTTGTGTTTATTTTTCTGATTTTTCATCTGGACAACGTCATATACAATGAATAAAGCTTTAAACTGATATTTTCAACCAAAATAATTCTTGAGCATCCTGCCATTGACAGGACCTCCAAATTATTATGTTCCATCCATCTCTTGTAGGAAGAATGCATTATTTCCTCTTGCTGAATGGATGATGTATAGACGTTTCCATAGATTTTCAAATTGTCCATGCTTTCCTTTGTCCTCTCTTCTTGAATCCCACTTTAGCACTTTGTCTCCAATTCTAAAATCATTTGACTTTGAACTCTTGTCAAAAAGCTTCTTGATGTTTTCCTGCACTTGTTCTATTTTGTTGTCTACTTCTTCTCTGGTTTGTTGCAGCTGGACAGTCTGGTTTATTCTTCTCTGCATATCATTTTCTTCAGACTATACTTCTTGAATAAGCTTCATCACTAGCACTCCCAAGCTTGTTGGGAAAACTACATCCGCTCCATACACTAACTGATAGGGGGACATACCAATTGACTTCTTGTTTGTTAATCTGTCTACCCATAGTGCATGTACTAGTTTTTTGTGCCATGAATTCTTGTTCTCTTCCAGCAACTTTTTGATGATGTTTACCAAGATTTTGTTTGAGGATTCATCCAACTCATTACCTTGAGGGTAATAAGTTGTTGAATTTCCCAGTATAATATGATCTTTGTGGAAAAATTCCACCATTTTCTTGGATCTAAAGGTAGCAGCATTATTAGTAATGATCTTTCTAGGATAGCCAAATCTAGATAAAATGTGGTTTTCAAGGAATTTGATAATCACTAAGTCTATGGCAGTTCTAGAAGGAATGGCCTCTATTCACTTTGTAAAGTAGTCAGTTGTAGTAAGGATCCATTTGTGCTGGGTAGAGGAGGTAGGGTGGATTTCTCCAATAAAATGAAGACCCCATTGCTGAAAAGGAGCTTCAACGAAGATAGGTTGTAATGGAAATGGCAGCAGTTTTCTTTTTCCCTCAAAGATTTGGCATTTATGACAGGAAACTACCATTTTATGGATGTCTTGAAAGAGGGTGGGCCAATAGTAACCAGTTCTAAGGATTTTATTAACAGTGGTTTTCCAATTGAGGTGGCCTCCACATTCTCCTTCATGAAATTTATGCATAATCCTATCTGTGTATTCTCCAGGAAAACATCTATGCAATATACCACCAGCATTTTCCCAATATAAGTTTTTTTCTAAAATGTAGAAATTTACAACTTTTAATTTCAAGAATATAGCCTTTGTTTTGGACAAACCAGGAGGAACATTCAGATTAAAAATCACATATAATATATCAGCATACCACGATGAGTTCAGAAATGCTTCTTCAATAGGTGGAGTGGCCAGCCCCTCTTGTTCATCTAATGCATTAATCATGTTTATGTCCAGTGCTTGAAAATTTGTTTCAGCCATGAGTTTAGCCAGTACTTGCCCTTTGATTAGCTTAGTGGGCCTAATTTATAGATCATATTCTAAGATGACAACAATCCACTTACCTATTTTTCCATCAAGATCTTGTGTGAGTATGTCTTTTACTATTGTGTGAGGCACAAATGCAATGATGTGTGAGTGCAAAATGTATACTCTGAAATCCTTCAATGCCTTGATTAAGGCAAAAGCTTGTTTTTCCATTATGTTATATTTCAGAGATGCATCTTTGAGTGCCTTGCTAAAAAATGTTATGGACTGCTCTTGTCCTTTTATATTTTTCTACAGTAGGACAACAACAACTGTGTGTTCTGATGCAAAAGAGAAAATGAAGAAATCTATGGTAAAATTAGGTCTGATCACAACTGGTGTTTGTGTAAGAGCTTGTTTTACCAGATCAAAAGATTTATTTGCTTCTATGGTCCATTTAACTCGTGTTCAGCATATTATTATTGTTCCTTAGGAGTTCTGCAAGGTTTAGTATGAACCTTCTTAAGAAATTTATCTTTCCAATGAAATATTGCAGTTCTTTGATGTTTCTTGGATGGTTGATTTGCAATATTCCTTCAATCCTTTTTGGGTCAATCTTGATCCCTTCTTCAGATATGATGTGGCCTAAAAGCTTTCATTCTTGAAGGCCAAACAAAGTTTTCTTGGGATTCAAAGATAGACCTTATTTTCTGCATTTGTCAAAGACTTTTCTTAAGTGAGCTAGGTGTTCTTCATCATTTTTTGAGTAGAATGTTATGTCATCAAGGTATATCACAATGAAGTAACCTATTTCTTCAGAAAAAGAAATGTCCATGGCTCTTTGAAAAGTAGCTCCAGCATTCATTAACCCAAAAGGAATTTTAACATACATAAAGGTGCCCCAGGGTGTGGTGAAAGTTGTCTTGTGTTGATCATCTGGGTGTACTAGTGCCTGATTTTATCCTAAAAATCCATCAAGCAAAGATATTATTTTGGAGCCTACTAACCTTTGTAAAATGTGATCCATTTTTGGTAAAGGGTAGTTGTCCTTCAGGGAGGCTTTGTTTAAATTTTTGAAGTCTATGCATAGCCTATTTTCTCTTGTTTTCTTCCTCACTGATACAAGGTTTGAAACCCATTCCAAGTATCTCAGAGGGACTATTATTCCAGCATCATACATTTTATTTATTTCTTTCTCAACCAGTGGTAATTGGACATGATTTATTCTGCGAAATTTATGTTTAAAGGGTTTCTGGTTTTCTTTGAGTTGGATCTTATGCTGGATGACCTTAGTGTCATAGGAATTTAAATATTCATAGCTCCAAGCAAACATATCACTAAATTATCTTAACAACCCAAGATATTTCTGTTTTATATGAGCTGGTAGTGTTTTGGAAAACTTTATCATTTTGGTCTCTTGTTCACTGCCTATATTGAATTCTTCTACTTTAGCTTCAGTGGATTCCATCTTTGGATTCTTAGCAACATCATTAAAATCAAACAACTCTTTAAGAGGAACTAGTCCCTTTGGAAAAGTATCATCTCTGGACTACAATACTTCAAATCTTCTTTTTCTGAATCTGTGCACAGTTTTGTCTCATGTGGGTGTTCTTTTTCCAATAGATTTATGTCAGCCTGATCAGGAGGTTCTTCTTTGTAAGTTTTTTCCTCAGCAGAGTAGTCTCCTTCATGATCTGAGTCTGAATTTGGCATTTCAAACCCATTTCTGGACTGCAAGAAATCTTCGATATTTTTATCTCCTTCAAAAACTTTCCAATATTTTATGTTATTAGGGACTGCTGGTCTATATTTGACTTGTACTGTGTATTGTCTGTTATGATAAAGTTTTTTACAAGTACTGGCTACAAATGCTACACCATTGGCAAGGATGTTTTGATTTCTTGGGACAAAGTTAAGGTCATATTATTTGAACGTTTTAAGGAGGTCAAGGGCATCATTCCTATATGCTCTTAATCTAGGATGTTTAGCTGAATACTCTCCCTTGATCTACCTGATGACTAGGTCAAATTCCCCATGGATAGAAATCCTCTTGGCTCCTAATTTCTTGAGTAATTGTAGCTCTAGAAGGAGTGCCTCATATTCTGCTATGTTATTTGTACATTGAAAGTTCAGCTTATATGAGTGGTCTTCTACATGATTGTTTTCAGTGTTATGTACCCAAACACCTGCTCCTGAACCATTTTTACCACAAGAACCATCAAAGCTCATGCTCCAAAGAGGTTCAATTTCAGATTATGATTATGTTGGTCATTATGGCTGCCACTATGTTGTCTATTATGCTGTTCATTTTCTGTTTGGCCTAACTGTTTTGACTGTCCCTCCTCTTTTTCTTCTTCTACAACTATTTTCTCATCTTCCACTGCCTGTTCATTAATATTTTCATAATTGTGAAGGATAAATGAATCAAGGTCTGTGTGGATATAATATAGAGGAGAGTTATCCAGATTTTATTGACTGCTGACCATGTATTTCATATGAGTTTCCCTATATAATATTCTTGGTTGAATAAATACGGGTATGGTAGCATAGGTCATGTCCATTTGGAGGGTGCCTTGAATTTTAGCTCCCCATGAGCGTGATAGAAGCATGCCATATTTGGGAGGGATGTCAGCCACTACAATATCCATTACTAGGATTTTGGCTAGTGTTTGTGCTAGATTAACACAGAGCTTTGATTAGGCCTAGACATTTAACTCTACTGGAATCAAAAGAGTATAAATCTTTGTATGGTCTAGTTATCTCAAGGCCTTGTATTTCCATTACTACCTTTGGCATGAGGTTATGTGAAGCTCCTGATTCTAACATGGCACTCTGGAGGATTTTATCATGGATGTTTAAAATGACATAAAATGGAGGAACACCTCCCTCTTGAAATTTACCTTCTACTTCAGGTCCAAACAAAAGTTCTGGCTTGTCATCATTTAAATTTATAGAATCAACATTTTCTCCTATGTTTAAAGCTTTGAAAACTTGAGATCTATATAAATCTTGGTAACTAATTTAGTAAGAGGCATGGAGATTTTAATCTTGGAAATTTCATTCTCAATACTGAAAGGTTTTTGCATTTTTGAAAGGTTCAAATAAGTCTTATCAGACAATTTTTTCACAACAATTTCAGCTTGCTGGTTTTTATTGGGGAACTCAGTTAAAATTTTTTTGTTAGGGGCACTAGCTGCATTGCTAGTGTTGCTTTGGTCACCACTTTTCTCGTTGTTTTTGTTTTTATTTTTATCATAACTTTCAGCTATTATGTTTTGATTTTCTGCAGTCTTTTAGGAATATTTTCAGGGATCTTCCTAGCAGAAATTTCAGAGTTCTTTCTCTTGGGAGTATCTTGGGTTTTCCTGCTTCTGAGGTCATACTATCTATGTACTTCCATGATGACATTTTCAAAGCCTTTTTTATAGTCTTCGGATTCTAGGCTTTCTTCCTCATTTGGCACAAATATGCGTTGTTCTTCCTCAGTGATGAAAACAATATCCTCATTATTTTCTCCCATTAGATTGATGTGACTTGCCTCTGTTTCTTCAATCGCCCCCTCATCTTCATAAGTATAGTTTTCTTGGAAAGGAGGCCTGATTTGCTGATCAAGACCTCTTTTTCTTATCTGAGGGGGATTTCTCCTAAATTTTTGGTTTTGGTTCTGGTTTTGATTTCTATTTTGAGGAGCTGCTTGGTTTTCTCTTGGGTAATCTCTCTCGTTCATGTTTATTCTCTCCATCATCCTCTCCATTGTTCTAATAAGGTTATCAGTCTTACTATCAGATGATGAGGCAACAGGTTCTTCCTTGTATGTGACCCTCTTTTTAGTCCTCATTCTGGCCCTTTTGGAAATTATATTGGATTCTACACTTACTAATCCCCTTTGCATGTCTTCTAATGTAAGGGGTTCTCTTTCTCTTAATTGATAAGCCATCTCTGGATCAAAACCATCTAGGAATTTCACTAGGGCTAAACCTTGTGGGGGTTTCATGTGAGGAGTAAGTTCATTATATATGTTGTTGAACCTAGTGCAATAATCTTGAACACTTTCTCCTGCATTCCATTTGAGGTTCTCATACACTGACATTATTTGAAGAGGATTTTTCTTTATCTCCCACTTATTTGTGAATGCTTAATGAAGAGAAGGGAGGTCATGGATGCTATTAGGGGCTAAGATTTTGAACCATTTCTTGGCTTCTCCTCCTAAAATGTGAGCAAAAATTCTCATTTTTATGGTCTCATCTTCTATTTCTTGGTAATCAAAAGCATCATTCATCTTATCCACGTGTTTTTGATTAGTTGTAGGATGATTTCCATAAAAGTGTGGGATCTTAGACTGGTAGTCCTGTGGTATAAGCAATAGAGGCTGCGATAACACCAGTGGGGCATATCAGGTTGCCATGGTTTATAGTTGGGGAAACAAAGGAGGGTTAACAAGTGGAGGGTTTACAAAAGGAGGTAAAGGGTTAAATGGAGGAAGGTGAACAGTGGGTGTATGAATGGGGGTTGAAGTTAGTACAAGAGGATTATGTTGTAAGATGGATGAGTCTAATATTATCTGAGTTATCCAATTCTGAGACCTAGTCCTAGACAAGCTTTGTCCTAGGGGGAGTCAGAGAGGATATTCTGCAAGTATTTAAGGTTTTCAGGTAGGGAACTTGTTTTGTGAATTGGTCTGCTAACAGTTGAATTTTTAGATCTAGGAGACTTCCTTAGGATGTGCTCTGGATTTTCAACTATTGTAGGAGGGTTTGGGTCAGGATGGAATATGGTACAGATTCTTCTAGAAGCTAGAATTTCGACCCAACGTTTAGAGAGGTAGAGAGTTTATAATAGTTTTTAGAAACAAACCAATCTGTGAAAGAAATACTTAATCCACAAAGTATTATTGACTAGGTCCTTTTGAGGTTTTAATGATATCAGGATTTCTCAATAATTTCCTAGTGGAGTGCGTAGAAAACCAGTGGAGTTAGCAGGCCTACTGAAAACCAGTGGAGTCACCAGGTGGATGATTTTAACTGTCTTAAGGCTGGCTGTTTTCCACCATCAACAACCAGGTACCATTATTGGCTAACACTTGATTTATCTAAGTTAAAATGAGGCTATCTGAGCTCTTGAGGAAATATTAAGTTGTTTTAACAACCCAATCTCCAGTATGGTCACCACTATGTTGGCTCCCCGTGATTTTCAAGATTGGCAAGAAAAAATCTGCAGGGAACCACATAAAACCACTTTGGATTCCAAGGACCTAGCGTTTCTGGACTCAAAGAGGGCTCTCTCTATGTATGTGTTTGTAAATGATATATCTTTATGCTTTTGTTTTCTGATTTTAGGCTAGTTGTGAAGTTCTAGGATTGTTTGTTTTGTTTGGTTGATTAATTGATGGTGTGATTAAGTGATTGAGTGTTTCAGTTCAATAGATAGACTGTGGGTAGCATTAATCCATTGGGCTATGCAGTCATAAAAGGATTTAATTGTTCATAAACTCTACAAGGGTTTTCATAGGGAAATCTAACTATATCAAGTGGATCTCTTAGATTAGATGAAATATGAACTGACAGTAAGTTGTGAAATCTGCAAAACTAAAGGTAAGTTAAGAATCCTTTAATTCTACTTCAACAAGAAAATCCTTTTAGGAAACTGTTTAAGACAAACCAAAGTACAGGGAAAACCATAGAATTCTTTGGCCAGACACTAGTAAGAAAACCTTAAGACAACAATCCAGCAATCTGAGAATTATTTTCAGACAGAGAAAACATTCAAGATAACAGTTAGTATAATCAAAGAGAAATTAAGAATTATTTAATCAAACTAAAAATACCTTTGTAGTAATAGTTTGAGACAAACCAAAGGATAGGGCTAACCATATACTTCTTTGACTAGAATCTACTAAGTAAACTTCAAAGAAGGCCTTAAAAATAAAATTGCAAGCAAGACCAAAGGATAGGGCATACCATAGACTTCTTTGGTTGGACTCTACTGAATCATTTTCAAGGAAAAAATCTAGGTGGAACTAGAGAGCAATTAAGAATTCTCTAATCAAACCTTGCAAAAGAAAACATTAAGATGAAAGAAAGCAGACATAATTAAGGTGCCAAGACAACATATCTTAATCTAAATTTTCTGTTCTTTTATCAAAGAAATAATGGAAAAAGCGGAAAACAAAAGGAAAACATTGACAAAGAAGGATAACTACACCATTAAAATAGCTCAAGAATCCTGTGAACGTGCTTGTATTACTGATGTCCAAACATTTACATTACTCCAGTGCAATAATCTTTGCAGCTCAGAGTCTTATCAAATCCAACCTATCAGATCATCAACTAGCTCAGCAACCACCAACCAACCAACCAACCAACCAACACTGAAAATGAAAAATACATGCAGTATTTATCTACAAAATGAGGAGGTTTCCCTAAGCTAGGGTTTCAGATGTGTATTTATTACAGAGTTATTGTTATCTTGACCTTTGAGACCATACAAGGCCCAAGGAAAAATATCTATGACTAAATCACTATAATAATAACTTCTAACTTGATTACTGAGCTAAATTTAGGATATTTTTTACTTTTAAGGCTTTTTATTAACTTTACAATAAATTCTGCATAGCTGGGAAATATCTCTGACTGTTTCAATAACTGTGGTTGCCTTTATTTGAGTGAAACAGGTTGTAGGTGTCCAAAGTTTTTATGAGAAGTAATTTTTGTTTTGCCTTTAGCATTTGGATTTGTCTTCTGTGTTAATCTGCCTTTGATTTATCCTTTAAACTCTGTTTACTCTTTTAAACTTGGATTTATCTCTTGTTATCTGTCTAATTGTTTTCTCTTTTATTCTACCTTTTATCTCTGATCTTTTTCCTTTAACTTTGCTTTCTTTATCATTAACCTTTGATTTAATCTTTAATATTTTGATTAACTTCTAATCCTTTGTCTTTCACTGTCATGGTCTCTTTGACTGCAATTTTCCTTGGCCCTTTATCTCTATTTTTTTAAAACATTTCTTGCTGCTTTGGTGTGTTTTGAATGAACATAAATGGTTATGATACATTGATTTTCATGCTTTTATCTCGCGCTCCTGGTCCCTTTAATGAAACAATTACCTACACAAAAAAACAAAATGGTTAGCTAAAAACTTGCGATGTGGATTTCCGCATTGTTTTATGGCTTTCGATATTTTTTGGATGTGTTACAGGGGTTCTATGGTGGCTGTGGGGTTTTATCGCAAAGGCACAGACCTTTGGATCATTTGAATGGAGGCGGTGATTTTGGCTTATGGCGAGAGGTGGTAAGGTGGTTTTCGCATGGAGTGAGGGTGGTGAATGGTTTTGGGTGAATTTATGCGATGCCATAGAACGGGCACCACGTGGTGGGAGATACGAGTAGCAATACCTCCCATTTCGCGAGTTTTGGGTTTGTTAACCCTCGCGTTGTTTGACGTGCGATATGCGACGTGGCACATTGGATCAGGAGGTGTGAGATCAACAATGGTCAGGGATATATGAAGCAACAGGAAAGTCTAGACGGTGGGGCCCAGGGGTTACATGGTGGAATGTATGGTGGGGGCCAGGGTATACACCAAAGCGACGGGGTTAATTTTATATGCGAGGACTTTGAACGGAAAGTGGGGGCCTTTATAAAGTGGGACCCGGAGTAAATAATAAGCAAAGGCACTTATTATAAAGTAGAGGGTAGGGTTAGATGAGAGGGTTTAACGAAGTGCAAGAGGGTTTAAAACTTTAAAGTAGGGTCTATTTTAAAAGAGGGCTTAAAGTATAGAAGAGGAGGGGTTTAATAAAAAAGGGGTCGGGTAGTTTAGTACAAGGGGTTCAGGTATATTTAAATAAAACAAAGCTTTATATAAAACGATGGGGCCTGAATAGTATAATTTTTATTTAAAACAATGTAAAAAAGGACTTTTTACATTGTTTTAATAGAATAAGAGAAAATGATTAAGGTGAGGGGGTTTAGTGGGGAAAATGAGGCTTTAGGTAGGGAGAAAGGGTGAATATGAGAGGATTAAGCCCAAACATGAGTTATTCAGAGTAGGAGGGAAATTTAGAGAAGGAAGAATGAGATATACTGAATTAGGAAAAATAAAGATAATTAAGGCAGTGAGATTTCTGGAAATAGCTGATAGTCAAGGAATGATTTTTTCAGCAGATTGTAGAAAATCCATAGTCACCTAATGAAACTATGAATACAATAAAGTAACACTATCCATAAATAATATTTCCAAATCTATTAAAATTTCATCCTTATCGTTCTTTGTATCATCTCCCATCACACAATTTATACATCTTGTTTCCACTTCTTCCATTTTCTCAACAATTTCCACTACCTCACCATCAACATCACAGACCATAATTCAAATTGTTTTACTCCCTTCCACAACTGCACCTCCTACAAGTTCATATCTTATTCATCCCCATATACCAGTCATGGCAGCCAGGTATGCCCCTCTGGTTTTACCTGCACTGTTACATAATATGCCTCAAGACTATCAAACTAGAATACCTCATTTTTATGGAACTGGGTCAATTACTACAAAACCACATGTAGACAAAATGAATGATTGTTTTGACCTTCAGGAGGTAGGTGAAGAAGATGTGAAGATGAGGCTTTTTTCCCAAAGCCTTAATGGATAATTAGGGAAGTGGTTTAAATATTTTCCAGCAACTACTATAAATTACCTTACTTTCTTTCATGAATATTTTCTCATTAGATGGGAAATCAAGAAAAACCCACTTCATATTTTAGCATAATGTGAAATCATTAAGAGAGCCCCAGCAGAAAGTGTGCAATATTATTGCACAAGATTTAACAAAATTTATAATGCAATCCCAACAACCATTAATCGCCCTCAAGGATTAGCCTTGATTAAGTTTCCAGATGGTTTTGATGTCAACATGTCCTATCAGCTAAGAGAAAGGAACCCTACTACCTTAGAAGGGATGTGGAGAGATGAGTGGAAGCCAATATTTTAGCTAAAAGAGCTATAATTAGATCTGAGAGAAGAGTAACCATAAAAGAAGAACCATCTACTCCTTATTCTGATGCCAAAATAGATACCATGGTCAAAACCATGGAAAGGATGATGGAAACTGTTAGTCTCAGTCTAGTCATATTGCCATCAGTGATCAAAACTTCTCTTTCACATCTGCATATTAGGTGTCTCATACCGAATAAATTTCACCATTCCGTTAGGTCATGGATTCATTGATGGTAGTAATTTTTATCAGTTGTCCCTCATGAGGTACTTGTTGATTTTCCTTTCTATGGTCTTTAGTCATTAGTCACTTTTATTATCAAAATCATATCAATAGGTCATAGGATGGGTCTCATTAGTTTCTAGGGTCTCACCATGGTCAAATTAATGAGTCAAATGTCAATAATATCAGCAAGGTCATGAGGAAGTCAATAAAATCAGAAGTCACAAAACTTGGAAGATCAAAAAGATATTTTATTCAGCTTGACGTAAATTTCACCTCAAAACTATGTTTTGAGGTGAAAACATGATATTTCGCCTTTATTATTATTCATTATGTAATTTTATATCATCATGTGTGATAAGTCACAATTCAAAAGCTGTTATCTCCACAAAGTGATGTCCCTACCTTCAGAGAGTTTTCCGTAGCATGTTCAGCACCAAATCATCTTCCAAGGAGGTCCATCAGAAAGAGCCTAGAAGGAGCTTTCCAACGGTATACTACACTCTCAAAACTAACTTTTGGATTGAAATTTATGCTTAAGTGAAGTAAAAGCCCTTATACCCTCATATACCTCCTATTTCCCATTTTTCCCTTTAAAATTTATATTATTAAAGTTTTATATTTCTTTAATAAAACCCCCTTTTCCCCCTTTCCGATTAAAAAATCGCATTATAAATTATTTTAAAAAATATGCAATTTAATTGCTAACCACTTCCCCTCCATGCCATAGAACTTTATAATAAAAAGTTTTATATTATAAAGTCCCACTGTATAAACCACTTCCCCTCCATTCCCATTGAAAACTTATGATAAATATTTCAAAGGTTCGAATATATATATAAAACCCTGCCCGTTCCCAACCACTTCCCCACCATGCTTTATAATAAAACTTTATAATAAATTTTTATGTTATAAACCCCCCGCTTCCCATCACAATCAAAAATTTTATTTGAATCCCTCGATCCGCTGATCGCACCATCCTCCGATCCGATCAATCGCACCATCCTCCGATCTGATCAATCGCAAATCACTTCCTCCGATGCGATCGTTTCATTTACCTCTGATTGGCCCCACCTGATGAGATCTCGACCATTGATCCGATCACCGATCGGACGGCTCATACGCGATCGGGCCATCGTAATCAGAACTTTCATAAGGATCTCCCTGATCCAATCGCACCGCTTAATTCCTGCCTCCGATTGAATCCGCTCGATTACTTGTGGGCCGTCGATCTGCCCATCCGATCGGACGGCCCAAACTCAAATCAGCACCTCCATGGACTTCCCCCCGATTAATATCCCCCGATTAAAATCCCACCATTGATCTCTTCCTGCTGATCCAACGACTCAAGTTCAAATGGGCCAATCGCATCGACATTCCCCATATGTGTTTCGCTTCCACCCCTCCCTCCGATTTGCGATTTCAATTGACCCTGGGCCCACCATACAGTACTTCCGCTTGCGCATTATAAAGGTCCTTCTGCTTTGTTAAAAGCAAATTTTGGTTTCATTTCATTTATATGAAAGACCTCCCCCAATCGCATCGGCGATTTCATATAAATCACTCTGCCCCACTCCCGAGCCCGATTGCGATTGCTATTAATCCCAGGGCCCACCATTTAAAACCCTCAGCCATTCATTACGAAATCCATTTTTCCTTTGTAAAGGTTAAAAATTCATCCGTTTGGTTTATTACAAAGGCCTTCCTCCCCATCGCATCGCAATATTTGTAATATGTTACTCCCTTCTCCCGATTCCGATTCCGACTGCGATGGTACCGCCGATTGTTATATTACGACTATGTTATTAATATGATATCCCTCTGCCTATCACCTCCGATTGCGATTGTAATGTGGGTCCCACCTCCTCTCCCTTCCTTCCTATTCATTATTTTCCCTTCACTAAAGCCAAAGTTTCATTCCGAAGGCATGTTTATTAAAAGGTTAGTTTTATTCAAACAAAATATGGAAAGCAATAGTCAAAGGGCCAAGAGCTTATTTAAAAGAAAGATTGTTACAACAAGCAGCAAAATAGGAAATCTGTTCATCAGATTACCTATTTTCTTTCATATAGCCTAACAGCGAAATCTCCAATTGGTCAAATGCAATGATGTCCCTTATTTTCAGGGGCTGATTTGTTGTATTTATTTACTATGATTGTATTTCAG
The DNA here is from genome assembly GCA_034641835.2 of Pinus albicaulis. NCBI lineage: Eukaryota > Viridiplantae > Streptophyta > Pinopsida > Pinales > Pinaceae > Pinus > Pinus albicaulis. The sequence continues at coordinate 52,209 of JAXQQM020079118.1, forward strand.
TTCTTCAGCTGTTAAAATAGCTCCCTTCTCTTATGGATATATGTTCCCACATTTCAGCCTATTTAATGTAATTGTAAATCATTTTTAAAGCAGTCTGAGAGTTTGAATAGTCTGTAACTCAGAAAGTAGGGGAATAGTGTGGAAGAACATCTCTGCGCTACATTGTACAGTTTGACAGGAATTAATAAGAGATGCAGCTCTGATTTGTGGGATCCATTTGGTATGATAGTTAGCATTTGTTTTCTCCTTTGTTTCATATGTGAATTGTTATGTGTTCCATCCATCCATAAACATTTCATTTTGAATTCTTTCAAGATAGAAAGGTAGAATCCATTTTATATGCTCTGCCTTGGGAAATCATTCATACTCTGTATTTTTCTTCTGTTTGAAAAGGATCCATTTATTATGCCATTTTCAGCTCCTCACCAGTCTTTCCATCCCATCCTCATTAAATTTTAATTGCTAATTTTCCTTCCTATCTTGCCCCATGAAATACCCTGTGTCTTGATTTAATTCCCGGTTTCAATTGTCCCTTTATATCCCACACATCCCTAAAATTCATTTATTTTATTAAACCTTTTTCCTATGATTTTATCTAGCCTAATATCTGTCCATTTATTGTATTCCTTAGAATATTATTTTATGGAGAGAGCCCTCTCCTGTCCTTGTAGGGCTAGCTACAAGGCTGAGCGTGGTTTAGTTGTTACCCTGATTTTCCTTTTGCAGCCTGGGGTCCAATTCAGGTGCTAACATCTCTGGCGACTCCGTTGGGGAAAAGTTCAAGATTGTTTGTTTGTTAGTGTTATTTGTTTTATAAACTACAGACGGAGCCTGAAGTTATGCCAGGTAGCCTTCGAACCGCACATTGCTTTGCAAGTGCATAAGTAGATAAATGTTGCCTCAGTCAATCTCCGGTCTAGTTTTATAAACATAACATCTGACTTGCAAGATTAGCCCTAGTACATCAAATAATTCTATACTTTTGAAATATGATGTTTAGATTTTTCTAGGCTGCAAAATAAGATTTTTGTAAAATATACATTCAACCACACTGGCTTCAAGAAGATACACCAGGGCTAGTCCAGATCCAAATCCTCCCCCTGTGTTTGAAAATCCAAATCTTATCCCAAGAATTTTCAGAAGACAAGAAGGATCATTAAGCTCCACACCCATTTTCAGGTCCTATACTTGGCCCAGTGAATGGTTTTTTGTAGAGGATCTTTCCTTTGACGAGAATTTCGAGGTTTCTTTATTTAGGAATAAGTCTGAAAATGACATTGATGATACAGTTTTAGATCCTAATTTCCTTGTAGATATTGAAGTCCAAAGAGAAAATACCTCCATTGACGATTACATTTTGAATTCTCCTCAGTCCATCACTGTAACTAATATCCCTGAGCCTTCAAAATCATCAGGAATAACATTCCCCCCTCCCAATTCATCAGCATTCCCATCAGTCAATTCCAAATTATCATCTCCTCCATTAACACCTCCCTCAAATCCTACAAATCCTGTCGTAAATCCACCCAGAGTCATGGCTGCCAGGTATGCACCTCTGGTCTTACCCCAGGTCCTCAATGATATGCCAGCTGACTACCAAAGAAAAATTCCTATTTTGATGCCACTCAGAGCATCATGGCTCAACAACATGTTGATAAAATGAATGACTTTTTTGATTTTCATGAGGTAGAAGCAAAGAATGTAACGACAAGGCTGTTTGTTCAAAGTTTCAGAGGCGAAGTCAGAAAGTGGTTTAGAGCCCTACCGCCAGGCACAATTCGCACTTTGCAGGAGTTGCACACTCAATTCCTGGACCGGTGGGAGGTAAAAAAGAACCCACTTCAAATTATGTCTGAGTATGAGAACATTAAAAGAAATGTGGGTGAAACCATGCAGGATTATTGTTTGAGATTCAATGCTGTATATAATTCTATTCCAGCTAATTTGAAGCCTCTTGTGGGATTAGCATTGTTAAAATTTCCCGATGGATTTGATGCTGACATGGCATATCATCTGCGTGAAAGAGATCCATCTTCAATTGAAGATAGGCAGAAGATAGCGGTAAACGTTGAAGCTAATCTGCTGGCTAAAAGAGTACGAGCCAGAGTTGAGAAAAGAGTCACAATAAAAGAGGAGGCCGCTACTTCAGACAGTAAAATGGACACTCTGATCAGAATGGTGGGAAAGATGGTTGATACGTTGACCATTGCAAACAGACCAGAGCCTCAAATAAGAAATCTGAATTTTAGAGGGCAGCAGCCACAATTCAGAATTAAATAGAGAGAGCAAAGAATGCAGGACCAAATTACGCCACGACAACAGCAGATTAAAACTCCTTTGCAGTAGAACTACGTGCAAGGGACAAATTCAGATGACAATGATCCTGTGATTGAGGCTAATCACTTTTTCACGGCTGATGGTGCACCCATTTTCCTTACAGAAGACGAAGAATACACAGTGGCGACTCCAAACATTCAAAAATACCAAAATTTCATTTTGGCCAATGATACAGTACTGGAAGAGGAGTCTGATGACTATCAGACAGGGTATATGAACGCTCTGTTGGCTCAGAAAAGGCAGTTATCTTTAAGGAACAGAGAGGTTACAGTTAGCCCCATTCAAAAGAGAAAGGAACTCCAAATGAAAAACGATGCACAGAAGAAAGCTAAGGAGCCGGTTGATCCTTCCTCTAGCAAAGCACCTGCAGTTGCTAATACAACAAATGAAAAGAACCAGCAGAACACAGTAAAGGAGGCAACAGAGAAGAAAGATCCACCCATTAAAGAGGTATAAAAAGCTCCCTCCTTTAATCTAGAAAATGAAATCTCTAAGTTGAAAGTGTCTATGCCCCTCACAGAGTCGGTAAAGAATAGTGTGTATAAAACTCAGGTGTCCAAAGTCTTGCAAATAGATTCTGTCTCTGATATGGTCAACGTAGAAGACGAATACCTTGAACTTATTTTCGGTCCAGCCACAGAAGAATCTGAAGAAAATGAAGTCCCTCCTTTTTACTTGAGTCTTAGAGTACATGAGTTTATCCTGCATAATGCTATGTTGGACTCCGGGGCATCACATAATTTGATGCCCAAAGCTGTCATGGAAAAGCTAGGCCTTGACATCACTCGTAAATATCATGACTTGTATTCCTTCAACTCAAGTAGGGTCCACTGTATTGGTTTAATTAAATATTTGGTAGTGTCTTTAGATCATATTCCAGCAAAGAATGTCTTGATGGATGTAGTTGTTGTTGATGTCCCACCAAGGTTTGGAATGCTCCTATCTAGGTCTTGGGGTGCTAAACTCAAAGGAACTATGCAGCTTGACTTCTCTTATGCGACTATCCCTGTATTTGGCCAGTTGAGAAAGATATATAGGGAAAAGAAGATGAAATATATGATTACCAGCAAAGACAAGCCTGTAAATAATCCCATTAATGTTGTCCATACAGACTTAGAGTCTTTTGTCTTGTATTCTGATGGTGGTTTAAATGATGAGAATGTTCAATTGGTACAAGTGGATAAAATACCTAAGATTTCAGAGAATTTCAGAGAGGTCCTCCAACAGGAAAAGGAAAAAGTAGCAAACACTTCTAAACCTCCTGCCTGCCAGCAGCAAAGGGAAAATGAACAACCAGAAATCAGCCAAGGTAAAGAAGAGAAAGAAAAAAATTTCCAGCATCTTCAAGAAGAAGAAGAAGGCCTGTGGAGTATGGATTTTGATGGAGCTGGCATTGGAATATGGATAAGGAGCCCTGTTTTTCAACCTAAGAAGGTTCCAAGTAATGTTAGATTTTGTGCTTATAAGCTCGCTTTTGATTGCTCTAACAATGAAGTAGAATAAGAGGCTTTGATTGCAGGTCTCAAAATTTTGAAGAAGTTGAATGCAAAAATGATTTCTGTGTATGACGACTCTGAACTGATAATCAAACAGGTGAAGGGAGAGTATCAAGCAAAACATCCAAGATTGAGGGCATACAAAAATGCAGTCCTAGACATTTTGAAAACATTCCCAGAGTATACTTTGACAGCAGTGCCCCGAATGTAGAATTTTATTGCCGATTCCCTGGCCACTACTGCAAGTAACTTGAATATTCCGATGAACTCCAACAATAAGTTTGAAATCTATGTCAAACATAGGCCTACTGTTCCAGACAATTTAAGGTATTGGCAAGTATTTTGGGATGATAATGAGATTAATGCATTTTTGCAGGGTGATGGAAAATTCAAAGATACTCCAATAGAGGGTGAGTATGAGGTTGATGATCAGGAGTTGGAAGAAAACCAGATGGACATATTACAGTTAAAGGATAATGTAATTCCTAGAGGTCTCATACCTCTAGAGGAGATTTTTGATCAGGATGATGTCGCAAAGAAACCAAGCTTGGTGCCCATAGAGAAAGGAGTTGAAGATGTGAATATTGGAACAGTTGATCAGCCCAAGTTTGTCAAATTGTCAAAGGCATTATCCCCTGAGGTAAAGGAGAAATATGTTAAATTGCTTTCTGAATTTTCTGATGTATTTGCATGGGATTATTCATATTTGAAATTATATGATAAGAACATAATTCAACATACAATTCCTATCAAGCTGGATCAGAATCCTTTCAGACAGAAGCTGAGAAGAATCAATCCAAAGCTGCTGCCATCAATTGAAAAGGAGGTAAACAGGTTGTACAAAGCAGGAATCATAGTTCCTATTAGATTTTCTGATTGGATTTCGAATTTGGTCCCAATGCGTAAAAATACTGGAGAAATAAGACTGTGTATTGACTTTCGGAACTTGAATAAGGCATCCTTAAAGGATAATTACCCACTTCCGAAAATGGACCATATTCTGCAGAGAGTAGTTGGAGCGTCTAGGATGTCACTACTTGATGGCTACTCAGGCTACAATCAGATCTTGGTGCATGAGAAGGACCAAGATAAAACTGCCTTCACAACACCCTGGGGAACCTTCCAGTATGCCAAGATGCCCTTTGGAATGAAGAACGCTGGAGCCACCTTCCAGCGTGCAATGGAAATTTATTTTGCAAATGAAAAAGACGTTCTTCTTGTTGTTTATTTGGATGATTTGACAGTGTTTTTAGGTTCAGATGATGAGCATTTGCACCATCTAAGAGTGGTTTTTCAGCGTTGCAGAAAGTTTGGGATTTCTCTCAATCCCAAAAAGAGCCTTTTTTCCATGGATGAGGGAAAATTTCTCAGGCATATCATCTCTAAATATGGAATCAACATAGATCCAGCCATAGTGGAGGAAATTCAGCTCATAGATCTTCCACGGAACAAGAAAGAGATTCAGGCCTTTAATGGTAAGATGAATTTTTTTGTGCAGATTTATACCTAATCTGGCTGAGCATTTGAGAGAAATGACCAATATGTTGAAGAAAGACAACACGGTTAAGTGGAGTGAGGAAGCTATCAAGTCATTCAATCTGGTAAAGTTTGCTTTGTCTAATGCCCCAGTTCTGATCAGTCCCGACTATACTCAAGATTTTATTATATTTTCATTTGCATCTGAGCATACTATGGCTGTTGATTTAATGCAAAAGAGAGATGAAGTAGAAAAGCCAATTGCCTTTTTCAGTAGGACTATTAGATATGTTTCTTTAAGATATAATATTATTGAAAAGCAGGCATTGGCTCTTGTCAAGGCATTGAAATATTTCAGGGTCTATATTCTACATTCACACACTATAGCGTATATCCCTAATGCAGCAGTCAAGGATGTGCTCATGCAAACTGATCCAGAAGGTTGAAGAGGCAAATGGATAGCAGCTATGTTGGAGTACGATATGGAGATCAAGCCTACTAAGTTGATCAAAGGCCAAGGTTTGGCGAAATTGATGGCCCAATCAAATCTGCGTGCTTTAGATATAAACCTCATTTCAGCAATGTCGAAAGAGGAAGATGAAGGTTTGCTAGTTCCTATTTCAGATATTTTTCTGTAGTCCCCTTGGTATTCAGATATTGTGTATGTTCTTTAGCATCTGTCACCTCCTCCAAGCATGTCTAAGAGTAAAGGTAGATCTTTGAAGCTTAAATCTGAAAAATATTGCATTTTGAACAGTGCTCTGTTTTGGAAGGATCCGGGAGGCATTTTGCTAAATTGCTTGGTTGAAGAAGAAGCTCAGAAGGTAATGCATGATTTCCATAAAGGTGACTGTGGTGGTCACTTGTTTTGAAAAACTACAGCGAACAAGGTATTGAGATTCGGGTATTATTGGCCCACATTATTTTCTAATTTATATAAAACAGTGATGAATTGTCATGAATGTCAACTTTTCCAAGGGAAGAAATTACTTCCACTTCCTTTGAAACCTGTTTCAGTGAACGCGCCCTTTCAGTAGAGGGGGCTCGATTTTATAGGAGAAATACATCCCGCGTCCTCACACTAGTACATTTGGCGGAAATTTCGACACTTGGTTCCGACACTTTTGACCAAATGTCGGAAATTTCCCCAAATTTTTTCAATCCCGCCCGAAACCGTCGCTATACCAACGTCTAGAGAAATGTGTCGCAATACCGACACTTAGACAAAGTGTCGCAATTGCGACGTTTGAAGGAAGACGTCGCAATTGTGACACTATGCCCCAAATCGTCACTATTGCGACGGTTGCTTCCAAACGTCGCAATTGTGACACAATGTCTAATTGTCGCAATTGCGACGTTTGGAGACGATCGTCGCAATAGCGACGCTTTGTTTGCGACACAATGTCTAAGTGTCGCAATTATGACGTTTAGAGGGATCCTTCGACGACGCTCTAGCCGCCGTCTGTATAACGACACTTGTATGCAATAAACGATAGTTATATGCCTTTGCAAAAATGGTCGGCTTACAGCGCAGCCGCGAGGAGTAGTTAATGGAGGCACCTTTGCGATTGCGTATAATTTGGAGAGAAAATAGTAATAATGAGAGAGGCTCCTTTAATTGCGTCTTTGATTTGTGAAGGTATGGATTTTCCAGCTCTGCACTCTATGTTTGTCGAGAAAGACTCGCAATCCCTCCGGAAACAAGATCATGTGAAGATGCTCGGCGAAGAAATGGACATCGGTTCACGACCGTTGATGAACACATCGTAGTCCAAAGAAGAAGGCACCAAGGAGGGTATTCTCGTTGAATGAGGGATGTTGAAATATTAATTTCAACTACCTACCCCTCGTCCTCCGTCGCTTTCTAAATCGTTTGAATGGCTCGTCAAACGCCCGCTTTCTAAAAGCGATGAACAATCAATTTTGGTTTTGAAATCACGGTCCCTCGCACACTTAAAAACAGAAAGCGTTGTATTGTTTTGGAAACAGAGAAATTTAATAGTAAACGCGGGAGATTTTAATTCGAAGAATGTGGTCCCATAGACCACGCACCAAATCAGCCATCCACGTGGAAGCAGGGCGATTCGATCGCATTATTTTTTGGCCCATCTCGCATTGTGGAATTTCGGACCCGAAACGGGCGGAATTAATTTGATTTTCGCGTCACGGTTTTCCTCTCGTATGAAAAGCCAAAAAACGGACCCGAATTTTTATATGGCATATTCTACGAAGTATTCGCGTCACAAATTAGGGTGATATCAGCGAGGCTATTTTGGAACGCGAACTTGTGATTGAAGTCGGGTTTATTTTTTTTGAAGTCCGGACGTATGATATAGTTTTATTAATATTTTGTTATAAGTTTTGTTTCACCACTTTCGATAGTTATTTAAACCATTGGCTCATATATAACATATGCGTAAATATTTCACTTTGGGCATTTGTAATGTGGGCCCCGAATACTTTAAATAGGTACATATACATTAGACAGCTTTAAAAAGTTTTGAGGATTGCATCCCCTGGTGCAATTGTTTGTTTATAAGATTATATGATACATGTGAGATAAAGGTTTATTATTTATCATATATAAATAAATTTTATCAATATTGGACATTTACACTTTTATGAGGTGATGTTATAAGTAAATTCATAAATATCTCTTTTTAATCCTCATTTTATTCCATGAATATGTTTGGAAATGAAATTTCAATAGATTAATTTTCTCCTAACCTATGTATCATCAATATTGTACATTTACATTCTTAATTATGAGGTGATGTTATAGGTAAATCCATGAATATCTCCTTTTAATCTTCATTTTACTCCATGAATATGTTTGGAAATGAAATTTCAATAGATTAATTTTCTTGCTATTATATGTTTTACGAAGATATGGTAAGGAATTCTCTCTTGTTCTTCTTAGAAATAATTATATATAATTTTTTATTTTTTTTCAAAATAGATTAAAAAAATTATACGAGAAAAAATATTAATTCATCAATATGTGTGTGTGTGTGTTGTGAGGAATAATTTCATAGTTCAACTTAATGGTTCATTATATAATCATGTGATCATCACCAATGATATATCTTAAAAAGCCACTGAAAAGCCATGTGTACAAAATTGATGTATACTCTAGAGAGTGGTTCTCATATCACTATGTAAATTGTTGTATGCTACTTCAACAAAATTATAAGATAAACTCGTAATACACATCATATATGCACCATAACAATTGGTACAGGGGTAAAACCCACTCGCCACACCTTTGTACTTGATCCAATTTTTCTCTCGTCAACTCTTCTAGCTGTGGGAGTTTCCTCCAAGGATCATAATACCCCCCAAGGCTCGTTATCACCCTAGTAATTCTCGAGGTTGTGGGATAGGGATTTTTGTAGTTAAGAACACCGAGGGGTAACCAAGAACCGCTTTGGGAATTCAAGATCTAGCCTTCTTGAACCCTAGAGAGGGATCTCTCCGTATGATTTAGCTTTGTTTTAGTAACGGATATTAGGCTAGCTATGATTGTGTATTTGGGTTTGATTTTAAAAGATTGGTGGGAATAAAGAGATTTCAATGTAAACCGAAGGATCTACCAGAATATTGGGCAATGGAGTCAACTCTCTAGGCAAGCGGAACTAAGAAATAAGGCTCGGAGATGCAAATGTGCTAAGGGCAAGATAGGTGACCTTCTAAGGCTATGTATAGGCTTGATTTGATGGAGTGGATGGAATTCGAAAGCAAAAGGGCACTTAAGAATCCTTAAGCTACGTATAAGAAGATTGAAGAAGGGGATATAACTGAGAACCGTAGAACTGCCCATAAGGTTTTACGAACAGAGCTATCATCGGCCTACCATCTTTAAGGATGCAAAAAAATTCATGCGGAGCTCGTGATAGTCGCTAAAGGGCAAGACGTCACAGGGGCGTCCCGATGAAATGCCTTTGAACCCTCAACTAGTGATTGAACCATTTGAACGTCGGGCACTTGATTTTTTCGGGCCCTATTAGTCCTCCCTCAAACCAAAAAAACATACATCGTAGTTGCAACCGAATATGTCACTAAGTGGGTCGAAGCGGAGGCACTTTCAAAAGCTACGGGAGGACTCGTAGTATGGGTTTCTTTTCCAAATCTTTCAGTGCGCTATGGTCTCCCAAGGGAAATAATCACGGATGGAGGACCACAATTTGTAGGTAATAAATTAGTCGAAACATTGCAAAACTACCACATTCGACACAAGATTACAACTCCATATCACCCACGTGCCAATGGCCAAGTAGAGAGCACGAACAAAGTAGAAAACATTAAAATGCCAAGTAGAGAGCACAAACTATAGTTGTCTTGAGAAATTTTATTCACACCGAATACTTTGAATTGTGAAGTATTTATACAAAATTTTTTTTTACAAAATATCTCGAGAATTGAGATAATGTTTTAATAAAAAATAGGAAAGAAAACTTAAAAAGAGGGACACTGCAAAACAATTTGCAAGCTATTACCTTTTTACAAGCAAAAATAGAATCGATTATTCTAATTTGAACTCGATTTTTTGTTGTGCACTTTGGTCCCCGTATTTTTACCATTTGAGGTAACGAAAAAAAATGAATTTCCGTTTTTTTATCCATTAAATTCACAACGGATCTGTGAATTCTTGCCACTTTTCTATAGAGGGGATCTTCATAGTCTTCAATTTTCCGTAACTTTCATCTACCTCTCGTATACTTGGCAAAGTTAGGCTTGATAGTGAACATATGCCTAATCTCATTATCTAAAAAGAATGCATTTTCAAAATATCGAAGAAGTATTTTGCTCATTGGTGATCCTTGAGGCGATTGTTGTCCGGCTTGCTCTTTTGCATGATTTCGATTTTTTAGATCATAATCTTTTCGAGGCATTAACTTGTCATTCAATGCGTGAATATCGTGCAAACTCGTTCGACAATTTTTTGTATTTGGATAAAAATATTGAGATGGATAAATTCATGTCTTTACATCGGTCCTCTAGATTACTCATTATGTTTCTTTTGTTCGGGGACCTTTTTTATTTGAAGAATGGTTTCTGTTCTATCAACAATTTTCAATTCTTCCAACTCTTACCTGGTTTTTATCGTTTAAAAAATCTATGAGTTGGATTGCTTGGGCCGGTTTTTTTGTCAATTTGCCTCTTAGTCCCTGTCAATATCTCGCACTAGCAACTTGAAGTAACTCCCTCTGTTCATAAATTATCCAAATTGAGGGCCATTGAGAATGAATGCCATCAATAATTTTGGTCCATAAATGATTTTTTATAAAGGCCACTTGATCCGTAAGATTTACTTGTGCTTGCGAATCTTTACCTGTTCTTGTAGTCGATCAGCCCCTTTTCTCATGTCCTCTAGAAGTAATCAAGGCATCATTTTTTGGATTTTTTCTAAATTTTTCATAGTGCCTTTCAAAATAAGAATCTCTTTATCTTGGTCTTGTAATGTGCTCCTTCTGTGAGGATAAAGAAGAAGAGTGCGGAGATTAGAGAAGTAATTGGCACCTGCAGCTTGGCAAGTACTCCTTTCGGTGCCAAGTGTTACTGCCAAAGTAGATGGTATAGCGAGTGTTTACAAGTGGGGATCACCGTAGGAATGACCATTGGTTGTGCTTTTCTTAGTTCTTCATTCTCTTTTCATTAGAGCTTCTATTTGAATTTCCATTGTTTTTATCTGATCTCGTCATTTGATGTACAAGCTACTTTAAATCATCATTCTCTGTTTTTTGTCGTAGAATTTCTTTTTGCTTGAGAGTTTTCACTCGAGGCAACTTCAACTCGTTTTCTAAGAGCGGCTATATCCTCATTTTTCTCGTTTAATTAAGACTTTTGCCCCTTCAATGTTGGTTGGGTCACCCCCTGCTTCAATCACTATATCTTCTAGTGCTTTTATTCTTAAATTATTAGCATACAATGAGGCTTTTTCCAACCTCATTTGATTTTGGAGGTTGAGCATCGTTTTCTCAAGCCTAATTGATTTCATAGTTTTACTTGAAAATTTTGGAATATAGCATTTCAATATTTCTCCTATGAAATTAAATTTGATCTAATTCATGAATGGCATCTCGCATCCAGCTTCAAGATCTATTTTGGAATAATCCGCCACTCGATTTTGGCTCACCCTACCGTAGGCTTCAAGAATGATATTACCAATTTATTGGATGAATAATCAAATCTTTGAAAGAAGCCCTGTCTTTGTTTCAGTGCTTTTTCCTTAAGAAATCTAGAATGAGCTTGATTCTTGATCTCTTCATTCTTCTCTTTAATTTGTCCGAATCTGATATGAATCTCTCGACTCTGTATTGTCGCTTTCTCGAGAAGAAGGAGGCAAATCGACAATAGCCTCGGTTTTCCTTCATGATTGTATCTTTTTTTGTGTTCCAATTTTTATATTTTGAATCTCTTTTAATGTTTGAGTGACTATTCTTGTTGCTTCATCATTTATATCAATATTTACAACCTTATCCTTTTCTTCTTCTCGTTGACTTGCTTCTTTTACTATAAGGAGTTCGAATTTTATGTCCTCAATAGTCTCGCCTATGAAACTATCTCCTTCTCTCGTCTCTTTTTATGTACATTATCAGTATGTTTTCTTGTAGAAGCCACCTATACTATCTCGTTCAATCTATTTTCCTTTGCCATTGTCTACCCCGTATTATGTGTACCGCCTATGAATCATCATCGAGATAGGGTGTTTGGCTCCCATTCAATTTTATTTACATATCTTTCAATATGGGGCTTAGGATCATGCAAGTAAACGAGGCAACAACATTTTACCCTTGCTGCACTCAAAATACCTTGTGGGTCATACTTCCATGTAAAACTACATGGGAACTTATACTCTTTAAGTTTGACATTTATCTCATTGGCATCTTCTCTGTTATTCACAATGAATGGCCCAATTTGATTTTTTCATCTTAAATTTGGTCTTTTTCTTGAAAGCTATGAAGTTGATTTCATCTACATTCAATAGTTGTCTCGGATATTCTAAAGAAAATATTCTTGTAGTAACAAATCCGGGTAACTTATATGGGGCCAGGGATGAGCCATACACTTTGATTTCTCGTATGATTTTTATATAAATACCAATCTCCAGCTTTTGTAGCTCTGATAATCGTGCAAAATTCTTCTTGTCTCATCATTGATCCTAGGGATCTCCTCTTTTTCCCAAGAGATACATAGCGAGGGCTATAAATGAGTCATTGAAATACAGCAAACTATACTTTCTATTCCATTTCCTTAGAATAGATGACCAAAATACTACTGATAGAACTTTTCCTTCTACATCCACTTTCTCACATTCAATTGGAAACTTATTTGTTTGATAATATAGGAAGAGGTGGAGTAGATAAGAGGAGTATCCGAAAACTCCTTCGTCTCGGTAATCTGGATAATCGATAATGCATACTTTCAGCAATAAATCTATCAAAATTGAATCGAATGGATGGTGGTTGACTAGCACTTAGAGTTGACGAGAAAACCTAGGATAGCCACATCGAGTGAATTCATCACTCGGCGTATCCTAGTATGAAGGAGAGCATTGAGACAATTTGTCTAGTTTCATTTGGGAAATCAACGGTGTCGAAAGGAGGATTTAACTTAGGAATATCAACTTGATTTGGACAAAAAGTATGTTATATTTTGAATCTAGTATTGAACTCCAAGTCAAGATATAGTTGGGTTAAATCTTCTATTGATAGGGAAGCGGAATTGGGGTCATGATTCATTTGCGGCATGGAATTTATCAACTCTTCGGTGATGTAAAACAGGGATATATTTTTTCTTTGTTTACAATACATATTTGTTCTGGCATATAATAGGCTTGTCATGATCTGATAAATTCAGGAAACGGAATGAGTGAGAGGGACAATATATCTAGGCGAGATTGGATTCCCAAATTGGAATATCTTTGTCACTCTTTTCCACTCGATTTTCCATAGCACCAATTATAGACATCAAACAGAGTTAAATTCTACATTAGGGTCTAGTATTCTACGAAAGTACGAGATCAACTAAAGGGCGCTTTTTCTAGAGAAATGACTGGAGGCTGGGATCAGTCCGACCACTTCGTAGAATCGGCCCGTGAGTACGAGGAGTTGGTTTGTCGATTTTGAAGGACATAGGCTGAGGAATCTTTGCAAAAGACTTCTTTTGAGATTTTGGGCCTCCATTCTTTGGGGTTACCTGTTTCTTGGTCATTTTAAATAATGAATGAAGCAATCTTAAACGGTTTGCTAAGTTCCTTTATGAGAAACGAGGGGTTTCTTAGCGAATTTCTACTGAAAATGGGGTTTCCGAGCGGGGTTTTTAGGAAATGAAAGGAATTTAAAGCTCGTAACGTGTATTTAAAATCGATTTCAACGAGAAAAACGGACTGTGGTATGGAAAAAAATGTGAGAAAGGGAAATTAGGGATTCCAAGGAAATTTTGACAGAGTTTCCCCTGAAAAAATGGACACTTTTTTGCAGTAACTTTGGTAATTATTTGAAATCGACAGGAATTTTGAAATCTCGGAGGGCAACTTCAAAGAAAAGTACTCGGAGAACCCAAATGAATTCATTTGAAGACGTTGCGAGAGGTGTTCGATCTTCAATTTTTTGAAAATGGCTTTGCAGAGGACAATGTAGTACTTTGTAATGGAAATTCGGGGCAATGGGCATCGAAAATAGGTACTCGGTAGGTTGAAAATGGCTCTGCAAAGTTTCTCAAGGTTCAAATGACGTGATTTTGAGGAAAAACGGTTCTGCAATGTTTTTATAGGTTTAAAGAGAAAAGGTGAAAATTTGAATGAAAAATATAATTTTAATGTATTAAACGATGGTATAACCATAGTTAAATGACATTAAACTCGAGTTAAACTGGGTGAGGTTTAGGGAATACCGCAGTGGTATTAGCGAGGGTAAATGGTGGTAAGCGTGAAACTAGCTTTTTTGAAAGTGAGACAACGTGGTGGCGACACATAAGCGTGGGTGGTTTGGAAAAACCACCCATTTCGCAGGCTTTGCCAAAACATCAAACGATTACTTTATGAGCGCGGAAATGTATTAGCGCCGTTGGATCCGGATTCAACGAGCGAATGACCACGATCAAAAGGAAAGGTGTCTGGGAAAAGGTAAGTTATCGGGTTCAATTTGAGCCATTGATATTGGGAAACCGTCGCTATACCGAGCATTTAGAGAAAAAGTGTCGCAATACCGACACTTAGAAAAAAGTGTCGTATACTCGACACTTAGAAAAAGTGTCGCAATTGCGACATTATGCCCCAAAGCGTCGCTAGACGGCTTCCTCCAAACGTCGCAATTGCCTCCAAACGTCGCTATTATATGTTTTACGAAGATATGGTAAGGAACTCTCTCTTGTTCTTCTTAGAAATAATTATATATAATCAAAATAGATTAAAAAAAATTATATGAGAAAAAATTATTAATTCATCAATATGTGTGTGTTGTGAGGAATAATTTCATAGTTCAACTTAATGGTTCATTATATAATCATGTGAGCATCACCAATGATATATCTTAAAAAATAAACTGAAAAGACATGTGTACAAAATCGATGTATACTCTAGAGAGTGGTTCTCATATCACTATGTAAATTGTTGTATGCTACTTCAACAAAATTATAAGATAAACCGTAATACACATCATATATGCACCATAACAATTTCCATACAACTAATTTGTTTTAGGATACATGTGGCATTCTAGGGGGTAAATTCTATACCAATGTAGATCCATCTTAACTCGGATCTATCAAGCGCGAGAGGGATCAAATATCTCGAGGCGCAAAACCCTTTTTTTTGAGTGCAAAACTTGAGAAAAGGTTTGCACCTCGAGAGATTTGATCCCTCTCAGCGCTTGATAGATCCGAGTTAAGATGGATCTATGCTTGGTTTTCAGTACGTGTCATCACAAGGAAAATCTATCGAAGATATGATTAATTTTATCAATAATATGTAAATATATCAAATATTAATATAATCATTTTAAATATGCTAAATATTTTTGAGATTAACTTGGTCATTTTAATTTTAAATTTTCTTACTTACCTTAGTTTGTTGAGATGATAAATATTGTTAATAACTATAATGATGAAAAATGATGAAATATTTTTTTTGAATGTAAAGTGACAATAATAGTGTTGAAAGATACAAAATGTGAATAATAAGAATGTACTCATGTTACAAATAGTCTTCATTGTGATCAATCTAAAACTATTTTCTTCTACTATTCTTATTGTCACCCTTGTTAGTTTTGTTATCTTTTCATATTAATTATATGAAAAAATAAAATCTAAATCATAAACCAATTAAATCTTTACCTTGAGATGTTGTAGTAAACATGATACCTTGTCTCTCTTGCTCTCCAATAGTAATAGGTTAAATTACTATAACACAAAAAATCAATTTACATTGTCAATAACTTTTTGTGCTTACACTAAAATCAATGCATATTGTTAATCCAATCACTTTAAAATTAATGTACCGTCATATATCCAATTACATCAAATCATAAATCAACATATACATTGAAATCAATGCATTTAATGCAAGCAATCAAATAAGATTAGAAAATAACTTCTACATTGAAATCAATGCACCTAATGCAAGCAATCAAATAAGATTAGAAACCAACATCTACACTAAAATCAATGAATTTACTCAAAGCAATCAAATAGGATTATAAATCACCATCCACACTGAAATCAATTCATTTAATGCAAACAATCAAATAGGATTAGAAATAATCTACATTGAAATCAATGCATCTAGTGGAAGCAATCAAATATAATTATAAATAGACGTCTAAATTGAAATCAACACATCCAGTGCAATCAATCAAATAGTATTGGAAATCACCACCAACATCGAAATCAATGCATCTAGTGCAAGTAATCAAATATCATTAGAAATAAATATCTACACTAAAATCGATGCATCTAGTGCAAATAATCAAATAGGATTATAAATCACCATCTCTTGCTTTTTTGTCTCTCTATCTCACCCCCCCTAAACACACATGCTCTCACACTCCATATATATCACTCTTTGTCAATCACCCCCTCTCCCCATCTCTCTCTTCTTCACTCTCTTCACCTTCCATCTATATCTATATCTTTCCCTTCTCTCCCTCTCCCTAATATCTCGCTTTCCTTCTTTTTTCGTCTCTCCCTCTCTCTCCATCTTCCTTATCACTCACTCTCTCTCTCTCTAGAAACCAAAATCTATATTGAAATCAATGCATTTACTCAAAGAAATAAAATAGATTAGAAATCACCATCTACACCGAAATCAATGCATTTAGTGCAAACAAGAAAATAGGATTAGAAATCATCTACATTGAAATCAATTCATCTAGTGTAAGTAACCAAATACAATTATAAATCGACATCTAAATTAAAATCAACATATTCAGTATAAAGAAATAAAATTGTATTATAAATCACCACCTACACCGAAATCGATTGCATCTAGTGCAAGTAATCAAATATCACTAGAAATAAATATCTACACTAAGATCGGTGCATCTAGTGCAAATAATCAAATAGGATTAGAAATCACCATCTCCACTTATATCAATCCATCTAGTGCGAGAAATATTCCTCCCTCTCTCCACCCTCCATCCATATCTATATCCCCCTCCATCTATTCTTTTTTTGTCTCTCTATCTCACCCCCCTAAACACACGCACTCTCGCACTCCATATATATCAATCTCTTTGACAATCACCCTCTCTCCCCAACCGTCTCTTCTTCCCTCTCTTCACCTTCTATCTATATCTCTATCTTCCCCTTCTCTCCCTCTCCCCCGCTAATATCTCTCTTTCCTCCTTTTGTCCTCTCTCTCCTCTCTCTCCATATTCCTTATCACTCACTCTCTCTCTCTCTAGAAACGAACATCTACACTAAAAATCAATGAATTTACTCAAAGAAATCAAATAGATTAGAAATCGCCATTTACACTTAAATCAATGCATTTAGTGAAAATAATCAAACAGGGATTAGAAATGATCTACATTGAAATCAATTCATCTAGTGCAAGTAATCAAATATAATTATAAATCAACATCTAAATTGAAATCAAAAAAATTCGAAAGATGCAAGTAATCAAATTGTATTAGAAATCACACCTACACCGAAATCAATGCATCTAGTGCAAGTAATAAAATATCATTAGAAATAAATATCTACACTAAAATCGATGCATATAGTGCAAATAATCGAATAGGGTTATAGATCACCATCTCCACTTATATCAATCCATCTAGTGTGAGAATTATTCTTCCCTCTCTCCACCCTCCATCCATATCTATATCCCCCTCCATCTCTTCTTTTTATGTCTCTCTATCTTACCCCCATAAACACACATGCTCTTGCGCTCCATATATATCAATCTATTTGTCAATCCCTCCTCTCCCCATCTCTCTCTCTCCTCCCTCTCTTCACCTTCCATCTATATCTCTATCTTTCCCTTCTCTCCCTCTCCCCCGCTCAATATCTATCTCTCCTCCATTTGTCCCTCTCTCCCTCTCTCTCCATCTTCCTTATCACTCACTCTCTCTCTCTCTCTCTCCACATTTCTCTCTCTATGTCTTTCTTCTTACCTCCCTCTCCCTCCCCCTCAAATTCCATCTCTCTCGTCTCTCCTCTCTCTCTCTCCTTCACCCACCAACTATAGTTACTATATCCCTCCCTCTCTTCTTATATCTCCTTCTCCCCACCTTATCTCCATCTCTCCTTATTTGTCTCTTTTTTCTCAAAATTTCAAACATACACACTCTCTATTTTTCTCTCCCTTGTCACTCCTCTCTCTCTCCACTCCTCACTCTATATATTTCTTATTTCCTACATCTCTCCCTCCAACTCCATCTCTCTATCGATCCCTCTCACCTCTCTCTCTCAAGTCCTCTCTCTCGTCCTTCCTCTCTCTGTCTCTCCCTAACTCTCTCTTCCTTGATCTCTCTCTCTCTCTCTCTTCCCTCCCAATACTCTCTCTCTTCCTCCATCACTCTCCTCCTCTCTCTCATCCTTCCTCTCTCTCCCTTTCTCTCCTACCTCCCCTCTCTTTTTTCCCTCCAACTCCTCTCTATTCCCCCCATCTCTCTCTTTCTCTCTCTCTCTCTCTCTCTCTCTCTCTCTCTCTCTTCCCACATCTCCCTTTCTTTCTCTCTCTCTTTCCACCCCTCTCCCTCTCCAACTACATTACTATATCCCTCCCTCTCACCTTCTCTTTTCTTCTCTCCCCTCTTTCCATACATCTTACTTTGTCTCTTTATCTCACTCGTAAAACATACACACTCTCTCTCCATCTCTCCTTATCACTCTCTCTCTCTCCACTTCTCTCTCTCTGTGTATTTCTTCTTAGTTATGTAAACTAATGAACATAAATATTCGTAAATATAAAGAAGATTATGGAGTAAATATGAAAAGAGGTTTTTATTTACTTACCATAACTCCCTGGTTTATTTATATTTTTTATTTATTTACCATACCTCTTTTATTTACTATGGTATTTGGCCCATAGGCTTGTTATATACTTAGATTTTTTATTTATAATCCTATTTGATATATTGTTATTTATTTACCTTACCTCTTTATACCTCCTTTTTATATTTTTTGTATTTACCATACCTCTTTATACCTATTTTATATTTATTTATTTATCATACCTCTTTATACCTCTTTTATATTTATTTATTTACCATACTTATTTTATAAATATGGTATTTGGCCCATGGTATCAATATTAATTTGTCCCATGGTATTAGTCCCATAGGCTTCATCTAAACAAAACCTCTTTTTAATTTTTTTTTAAATATAAAAAAAGTTTATGGAGTAAATATAAAAATAATTTTTATGTATTTACCATACATCTAGTTTATATATATTTTTATTTATTTACCATAGTCCTGGAGTAAGTATTAAAATATGTTTTATTTATTTACCATACCTCATGTGTATTTATATTTTTATTTATTTGAATTTTAAAATATTGCAACTTTGATTGGGAAATATTTATGTCTTTAAATATTTTAATTTATCCATAGAATATGGGTTTTCTTTTAAATATTCATTTTACAAATATTTAATTAAGAGAAATATTAAAAGATTTTGGATTTTGATTTTTTGTGTTTAATTAACTCTTTTCTTTGATTTAGGAAATGGTATTGACTTTAGTAAAGAGTAAAGATGTTTAAAATTTTACTTAATTTGGAAATTCAATGTGGTAAATTTTTTTTGTTAAAGGTAAATTTTGATCCATTCGAATTTTAAGTATATAATTTACTATCCATTCAAATTATATAAATAATACACAAAGTTATATACAATATAAATATTCAAGTTATATAAAATTCAAGATTAGGTTAATGCTTTGAGTCGACATTAGAAAAAATTAAAATTTATTATTTTTTGAGAACGTGACATACCCGATATCTGGGTCATTCAACTTAATGGTTCATTATATAATCATGTGAGCATCACCAATGATATATCTTAAAAAAGAAACCTGAAAAAGCCATGTGTACAAAATTTATGTATACTCTATAGGGTGGTTCTCATATCACTATGTAAATTGTTGTATGCTACTTCAACAAAATTATAAGATAAATTGTAAGACACATCATATATGCACCATAACAATTGCCATACAACTAATTAGTTTTAGGATACATGTGGCATTCTAGGGGTAAATTCTATATGATGTGTATATCAATCTATTAGGTGTTGGTAAGTTGTGAGTATCTAAGAAATGATAAGGAATATCCATACATCATGATCTTGTAATGTGATTATAAATTGTGTCTATAATTTCCATAAAATGTATAAATGATTTGTTTAAAAAAATCAACACAATCAACCCTAAACAATGCTCATGATGTGGAATGTCATTGGCGAAACCAAATGACGGTCACATGTCCCATTTCTATGGTAATGGTGATCATATATATGTTGTAGCAACACTTGATGAGTAATTAAATAAATCTCAGAGTGTGACTAATTGTGCCATATTTTTTTTAATGCATGATTTGTTTTCCTAGTTTTTACTAATTTGTTAACATATTTTATTCATTTGGAAAGCTAATTAATGATGCTTTAAGTAATTAGTACCTAATGAGATATCATCTTCACATCTTCACCTGAAATATATTTGGTAATTGTAGTCACTATATGGACCGCACATGCATGCTACTTAAGAAAAAATTGAAATATAAACTATAATACACATCTTATATCTACCATAACAATTGTCATACAACTTATTTACTTAGATACATATGAAATACTTTAGGTAAATGCCATATTATGTGTATACCAATATAGTAGGTGTTGGTAAGTTATGAGGATCTAAGAAATGATAGGGTATCCACACATTAGTAGTGCCCTAGTGAATTTTTTTGCATAATTTTCTATTTGTTGTAATTTTGTTGCCCTGATTTGTTATAGATTTCAAATAATATATAAAATTATCCACCAATTGTTCTTTATAAAGAAGAAGTACAATAAGTAGTCACCTAAAAGTGAGCTATGTGAAACTATTGGTAACATGAGTAACTCCGGTAAGATGTAAATGAAAAATGAATAACCTCCACTCACCGACAAGTGGCAGGGTAGGGTTGGAATTTGGATTTCTCTTTACCCATCACACAATTTTTTTGGCGTTTTTGGTCATTATTTTTCTCAGTCAATAAACGTTACGTTTAAAATTTTGCACTTCATTAATGATGTTCTCGTAATAAATTAACCCTTCACCAATAAAAGTTTGATTAAAAAATTGAACGCTCTTCCATTTTCTTTGGATTTTGGAGTGTGATATATCTCATTGTCATGAACTTTTAATACCTAAAGTTTCAATAGAAATAACTCGATTCTTGTCAAACTAATATTTCCTCAATATATGCTATGATCTACTAAAAATTACTTAAAAAAATCAAGTAACCTTCCAATATAAAGAAAAAAAACATGAACGAGCTTTCCCTAAATTGCAATAAATTTATGTTTGTTATTAATATTGCATAATCTCGTCTTATAAAAATTGCATAATCGACTAAGAACAAATCCTCGAGTGCATTTTTTATTGTTGTTGTGATTAAAAAAATGAGCCAAATAACGCTAAGGCACTCTGTGAGAAATCAATCTATGTATTATTTTTTCACAAAATCATGTTGAGTAGTGGAGACTAAGCACTAGATTTTTTTCCCCGTCCTCAATCTCTCTATTAATTATGTCTATTTAGTTATAAGAATAACAAGCCAAAGAAATATCAGGCTTCCAGAGAAATTAGTCTCTATGTGCGTAAAATTGATGATTACCGTTGACTAAATGTTATACCATTTGAAATTGCTAAGTCGAAATTAATCGATGCCATGATGTACCATTTGTCGTATCTATTTTCTCATGTATGAAAGCTCTAAGTAAAAGTAATTATATTAACAAAAGGAGACAAGACGACAGGGCTAAAGCCTAATCATTGCCGAATGTTGTGGCATTTGAAACAAAAAACCATAGTTTGAAGATCGCCCTCGCAAGAGGGAAACCGACTCGAAAACAGATTCATTTGAAAATCCCTGCACGGGAACCGAGAGAATTGTAGTACTGAGACCATATCGAAGCAAAAAAATGTAGATGCATTTTCAGAGACAAGCAGAAAACACATGAACGAGCCCGTGAGAATGGGCGCATAGAGAAAAACCCAGAGTGAAGAGGAGGAACTACTCATCGTGAGGTTCGAGACAACTCGCACTGCGAGTTCATCTCAGTTCCCTCGTCAGCATTATAGCGTAATCAATAGAATGGATCACCTTCCCCCGAGGGAGGAGGAGTAATTTGCTGCCTTGCTTGCTTGCACTACGTCCCGCCTCTCGCAGGTTGAAATCCACCGCTTCCTTTTTTCGCCATGTCCCGCGTGGCCTTGCCCATCTAACCCTCGCACGTCCACACTATCGTGGCAGCTTCACCCCAACAAACGCGCGCTAAATCCCGAGCCGCCGAGAGGTCCGCATTCCACCGGCGAGAACCGGGAACAATTTCTGAGACTCTTCACGAAAGACGACCGTAATTGAGGCATAACATCACCCGGGTCGATTGAGAGTGTTGTTAAAAGAAAAATGCGTGGTGTGGGTTTGAGCAGGAGGAGCGGAAGGAGTGGGGGAAGCAAGGCGGCCGGCTCGAGCGGAGAAGGCGCCCTCTAGGTTGACCGTCGTAGTGGGAGGTAGACGCAGAGGGAGGTGCCGTGAGGTGGAAGGAGAGCATCGAATTTGGTGCCTCGTGGAGCCTCTTTGGGCAAGCACATTCTTTTCGCCTCGAGGCGCGGCAGATAGTCGCACTCGAGACACAGTGGGAAGGGAGGCAAAAGATGGACGAAGACTCGAGGCGAGAGGGCAGCAGACCTGATAGAATAAAGCTTGCGGAACCGAGCGTGGGGAGAAGTGGAGATTTTCTCCAAAATCCAAAACAACAATTGAGACGAGCTCTCTCTTACTAGTTACAAGTGGCAAAAGCATTAGAAAGCTCTGCTCCTAGAGCACACCATAGATTCACAAAGTGGGAATTTCGTTTAGACTCAGGGACGCTCCATACAATAACCCGCACTACCGTGAACTGTGGAATCAACTGACAATAAACCACCATAAGTATGAAAGCTGGAGGTCGAGCTACGTCGCGCATGCGAATGTGTATCGAGGAGCGAGACTATGGTTCATTCGAGCATCCAGGGAGTAAATGGCATTAAACGCCGATCGACTGACATTAAGAACTAGATGACAAGACTTGCGGGTGGGCGAGTGGCTTCCCCTTATGCCACACCCCCATCCCATCACGTTAAACACTACCAACTTCACACTCGCATCCGGGTTGTCATGTATGAAAGTTGATGTACCATTGAAAGTTTAATAATTCTATTGAAATTTTAATAACTATAAACAAACTATATATATGTATGTATATGTATATATATATATATATATATTTAATTTAATGATTAATAATAATTAAATTAAAAATTCTTAAAAGACAAAATAAAAGCTTAATAATCACGAAATATTATGATAATTTAAAAATATAGAACTCTGGGATCGAACATAGTTACAAAGATACCAAGAAAAAAGAGTGCATGTGCATGATAACATCTTTCTTGACAACCTATGAATGCCATTCTCAATGAAGACTCAAGACTCAACTTGGATTGGATTGTGTATCAAAGCAGAGGAATGAATCAAATTTCAATGAATGAATAACTTGATCGAGAAAATTTATAGGGAAAGGTAACTTGACTATCAATCTAGTAAAGCCTCACTTCCATGATTAAAAAAACACCCCCACCTTCTTAGTGTTCCCATCATGGTCCACCTATTGAAAAACAACCAACAAATATTATTTTTTTTATATTTTTGCATGACCATTGGACAATGATTTACTATGGTTTTCCTACTAAATTCCAATGGATGATTATTCAAAAAATATTGAGAATTAGTTTAGTCTCAAGGCATAGCCAAGAGTCTTCATCGGATAATTATAGATTACCTCTCCATCGGATGATTGTACATTTTTCATCTAATTTTTCACGTGAATTTCACGTTGATGCTAGATCTTTGCCTTCTATTTCTTTAGTGAAGTCTAAGAGTTAAATTTGATATTACATTAATAACTATACTTGCATGAATATCCATGCTTTTATACTTCCCCACTATGGTCAATGTTGATGTATGGCTCAGCCCATTGATCTTACAATTAACTCACTATTCATATTCAATTTTCTCAAGCTCAGCAATAAAATAAGGAAAACGTGAAAAAAGAAGTCCGATTTATCTTTCAGCTGCTCCTACATAATACAAATACTCTTAAAAAACCAATTAATATATAAATTGTCATCATTCATGCTAAAATTAGTTTGAATTTTTATAATGAATCTACTTACAATTAATAGATTACATTGCTCACATAATAAGAGATAATTTAGAACTATGATTTCACAATAATAAATTTTTGGGCTCCCACAGGGCGATGAACTTGGTCGGATGTGACCTCTCAGAATAGAGCCTAATCGCTCTCTTGATTTCATCGTTTCTCTGCAATGCAGAGCACCGACAGATCAGCCGTTGGGTAGCGACACACCCGGGGTCGCATCAATCGGGTGCTTGACTTGACAAGGTAGAGGAACCCCCTGTGGGTGAGGTGAAAATGTCCCCTCGTACTCCTCCACAACCTTATCCATTTGTTGTTGTCATGCAGAGGAGCCTTTTCTGAGGTCGTGGCCATAGTCTTCTTCTTGCATCGCGCATCATCGTGAAAACGAATTTCCCGATTTGGGAAATGAGCTTACCGCATTGTTTTGCAAGTAACCAAAGAGATAGTAGCAGAGAAGGTACCTCGGTATCCCGTACAACATATTTCCCAAAGTAACAATAACAAGACAAGGCCGAGACTCCATACACCGCATGACGCTTCCACAAGTATGGTTGTCTTAATAATACATCGAAACATCAATAGGAACAACTTCACATAATACCTCATCCGTGAAGGGCTTGATGCTATAGGAAGGCGGCACCGTCTGGGCCGACGCGAGATCTTGTCCTTGGTGTAGCTTTCCACCCAATGGTGTATGGATGTGGGTGAGCCGTGGTCACGCAAGCCCAACCGCTTCACACGCATCCGCCGAAATGAGGTTCTTTGGCTCCCATTGTCGATAATGAACTGCACCAGGAGCCCCTTACCCACATCTAGGAGTGGAAGAGATGTTCCTCCTACTCGATCTTTGTAGTGGAAACAAGTGGGCATTGGGCTCCGCATTAATAACTGCTTTCCCTTTTTCATTCCCCTTGTCGTGTTTTGATTCGTGAGTCGAGCATGCATCCGACTTGGCTCGCATCTTGGCCACCAACGATCTGCTTGGCCCTGACACTCACTCAGTGTTGCGAGTGGAGCTCTGATGGAACTCACACCACTTTCCCGTGTCCTTCTTGGATTTGTGGTGTTGTTCTCTACTTGTGGCTTCGACAGTTGTCTTGAGTCACCGTGCCTCGGCTCTATCCTTTGTTCTATGGTTTGGGATCACCTTTCCCTTGCTTTTGATTCGCGATCCAAAGTCTCGCTTCTTCGTTTGAATTTCTACTCAATCTTGGCAAAGCATACCGATATTCCGTACCAAGCAATGATATGTTGAGGAAACACATTACCTCGAATGTATCTCAGTAGAAATCGTGACACTTTAGCACTCGGATGTTTCTTCCGAATCTCGATACCCAACTTGGTGCGTAGGGTATGGAACAGATCGTCACTCATGCAAATCTTGATACCTTTGTTGCCGCAAAGTTGTGGTCCATTGTATGTACTTGTCCTCATAGCTCCCCACTGGGATAGTATTGTTCCTTGATGGTGTCTCGTGAAAAATTCCAAGTGGGTACGACCGAGAACAGAGAGGGTTCCTTGTCTTGTCCTTTTTCTCACAAGGCTTTCCCACCAGTCCTTGACATGGGGGCACTGAGGAGTGAAAAAAATAATCTTCTCCCTATCGGAAAAAGTCATGAACCGAGAAATATCCTTCTAATAGATTCAACCATCTATCTATGGCATTTGCATCTATTTAACCCTCAAATATGGGAATGTCAAAATTTACTTTGTACCTTAAAAGAGTCACACCTCCGAGTGGCCGCCGGATGCAGTATGTCGTTAGGTCCCTATATTACTAGTATAGTCCCTTATTGTTGTTAGTGTAACCCCATTATTGTTATTATTGTACCTTGTAAACCCCATTTTGTTATTATTGTGCCCTTAAATTATTATTGTTAGGTCAGGCTAGGATTACATCGTGGCCCACTAGGATTATATTATGGCCCCATGGACTCCTACATATAGAAAGGAGGTTTTGTAAATTGTATCATCCAAGAATTGTTCATTTATGTAATGTATTGGAGGTTTCCTCGAAGTGGCTCTATTTCAAAGGCGTTGATATCTCTTTTATTCTCTTTTTTGGAGCCGGTTACACAACATTTGGTATCGAGCTTTGGATTCTAGGGTTTCACTGCTCCAAACAGTCATCGTGGAATTTTCTCTATAACGTTTTTTCTACGAAGTTTTCGTGGCTGAAATTTTTAGGGTGTGAAGCTGAAATCCCGAGGAAGATTTTCTAAAAATTTCAAAGCTTGGTTCACAATATTTTCTGAGATATCATCTATGGAAGTTAGGTATTTTTTCGTGCTCCTAAACAGGTCATCATGGAATTTGCGCTATAAATTTTTTTTCTACGAAGGTTCAGTAATCTGAAATTTTTATGGTGCAAAGATGAAATCCCGAGGAAATTCTTCAAAAAATTTCAGTAGCTTGGTTCACAATATTTTTGGGGAGATATGATCTGTGGAAGGTAGTGCTTTATAGGCTCCTCGAATTTCATCTCAAAGAGGTGATCGTGGAAAAGTTCAATAACTCTCTCTCCTGGGGCATCGATTGGAGTGCCGTAAAAAAATTTGTTTGCAAGTGCACTCGACTTTAGTTTCTTGGCTATCAATTTCAGAGACAAAGGATGAAAAAGTGACACGGCAAGTCGTACAAGTTCACTCTACCGAACTAGTCCGGACTAGGTCATCGTGGGAGATTGGACACAACTTTGTCTTGGAGAATCCAAATCAGGTCATACCTATGGAATTCGAAAGATAATTTATAGGGATACGTTGATACCGAAATTAAAATATTGAAGTGTCAGTAATCATAGAGATAATCCAATTTCAATATCGAGTTCCTCAAAAGCAAGAAAAAAGGTGTGTATATTTGTTTTCTTTCCAAATTGCATGAGTCTTCTTGAAGAATCAATTTGAATTGATTCCAAGAGCATATTGTAGAATATATAGCTGCATTGGGTTCTAAAATATGCCCTGTAAAAATAATTCAACACCCATTAAGCCTTCGAAGGCTCTCACTATGACTCATGAAGATGAAGAATTGCAACATGATCTATCAAAATTACAAGAGCAAGTGCAACAAATTTCACTCTTGCAAAGAGCAACAAAAAATGAAATGGAAGTTTTGAAGAAAGGCGTGGAAGTGAAGATGGACGATTTGAAGAAAGGCATGAAAGCTAAGATGGATGGCATGGAAGCTAAGATGGATGGCATGGAAGTCGGACATGAAAGACAACATGGAAAACATGAAGAATGATCTCAAAATAGACATCAAAGGTTTCGACAAAGTTGATACAAGAAATGTTTCCTAATGGTGAAAAGATAGTAGAAGAACTCATGATGAGAACAAAATAAATGTTAATCGTAATTTCACAAACTCTAATGTTGGTGAAAAGAACAACCATATTCCAAAAAATGGATATGAGGAAGTTTGATGGAAAGGATCAGTGTAACATGGATACTACAGATGGAGCAATATTTTGATCTCCATAACATGAAAAACACACAAAAGGTACGCATTAGCAACTTTACATTTAGAACAAAATACATTTGTATGGTATCGATGGCTTTATGTTCCGTAAAAAAATTGTCACTTGGTCAATTTTTATGGAGGGAATGATAGCACATTATGAGGATACAAAGAGCAACACCTTATTTAGCCAATTGAAAAATCTCAAACAAAAGGGTTTAGTGGGGCAACACATTCGGGACTTCCAAAAATTGAATATAAGGGTAATCGATATTCCGTAGGAACACAAGATTGATCTCTTCATAAGCACTTTAAAGGATAACATTCAACATGAAGTTCACATTCTCGGAACTCCGATTCATTGGAGAAGGCATTTAGGTTGGCAAGAAAGTTGAATGTAAAATTATGGCGACAAGGAAGCCTACCACTCAATTCTATAAAGAAGGAAGTGTGGCTATGCCTAGATTTCCACAACCTACAAGGTTGACACCACAAAAATTGGAAGAAAAAAGAGAAAAAGGGCTTTGCTACGCTTGTGATAGCAAATACACTAAAGGTCATAAGTGTGTGTCGAGAAGAAATAATGATTTTACATAGATTGTGAAGAGGAAGAAGAAAATGAACAAGAAGAGGATATACACCAGGGAACTGCCCTTAGAAGAGGATCGAAATGAAACCGACCATATCGTGTAATGCATCGGCAGAATTACCACTCCTCAAACTCTCAAGCTAGAAGGACAAATCAAGAAGAAAAAGGTAATAGTGTTGATTTATTCAGGTAGCACCCATAATTTTATTCATTGTAAGGTAGCCAAGGAATTAAATTGTTTCCTATACCCAGCACCCCGTGAATGTCAAGTGATGGTTGCAAATAGAGGAAACTATAAATTGCTCTCGAAAATGCCATAATATCAAGCTAATCATGGGGGAATATTTATTGACTAGTCCTATGCTTTCCATTCCTATGGGAGGTGGCTTGATGTTGTACTAGAGTACAATGGTTACAATATTTGGGGATCGGTACTTTAATTTTTCAAGAACTTTTCTTGGATTCGAAGGAAAGGAAGTCGAATTACGGGGTATTGAAGGAAGCTTCGAAGGATAATAAGCTCTAATGTCATGACAAAGCTTCTAAAGAAAGAACAACGAGGCGTAATTTCACAATTATGCTCACTAGAAGTTCGACATCAAAATCATCTATTTCTGTAGATCTCTAACAAGTCTTGGACAATCATTCCAAGGTGTTTGAAACTCCCAAAGGACTCCACCTTTTCATGATCATGATCATGCTATTCATTTGATTCCAGTGAAGTGTCTCTCCAGAACATCGCCTTATAGATATCCTTACTTCCAAAAGAACGAAATTGAACGTATGATTGCAAAAATGTTAGAGGCGGGTATAATTCAACCTAGTCGAAGTTCTTTCTCTCGCTCCTCGTAGTATTGTACACAAGAAGGATGGATCATGGCGAATGTGTCCTGGGATTATAGGGAGATTAATAACCTCACCATTAAAGATAAATTTCCCATTCCTATGATTGATGAATTATTGGATGAATTACATGGAGAAATTTATTTTACCAAGTTGATCTTCGTTCAGATATCATCAAATTAGAATGAAGACTGAAGATATTCCAAAAATAACATTTTGAACTCATGAGGGTCATTATGAATTTTTGGTCATGCCCTTTTGGCCTTACCAATGCACCTTCTACATTTCAAGGGTTGATGAATTTACATTTTCAACCCTTCCTTAGAAAATTTGTGCTAGTATTTTTTAATGATATACTAATCCACAACGGGTCTTGGAAGGATCATGTTGAACATGTTGACAGTGGTGCTCAAACTATTGCAGGAGAAACAATTATATGCAAAAACATCCAAAATGTTTCTTTGGAGTACAAGAGGTGGAATATCCTGGTTCATATTATATCTCATGAGGGTGTTAAAGTGGACCCTAGCAAAACTAAAGGCATTAAGGAATGGAAAGTCCCAGCGACCATGAAAGCTGCTGCGAGGATTTCTCGGGTTAACAGGGTATTATCGCAAGTTTTTTAAGAACTATGGGAGAATAAGCGACGCCTCTAACAACATTATTGAAGAAAAGATGCATTTTCATGGACTCTGAAGCAACTAAGGCCTTTGAACATCTTAAAGAGGCAATGTGCCCTTAGCACCGGTCTTAGCTACGCCAGTACTACAAAAACCTTTATCAGTGGAATGTGATGCCTCGGGAGATCGGAATTGGTGCAGTTTTAATGCAGAAGGAAGACCCATTGCTTTTGAAAAGTCGTCCAATCAAAGGAAAGTGTTACGTAAACCTATTTATGAGAAGGGAAATGTTAGCAATACTACATGCACTAAAGAAATGGCAAACTTACCTAATGGAGAGAAGACACTTCAAGGTAAAGCACTGATCATTATAGTCTTAAACACTTTTTCATGGAAACAAAGAATATCTTCGAAGAGCAGATTGGGTCACAAACGATGTTGGGCTATGAATGCTGAAATAATCTACAAAGAAAAGCAGCTTAATGTTGTTGCGGATGCACTCTCAAGAGAAAGAATGAAGAGGTGGAAGCATTGCTTTGTGCCATTTGCTATTATCCAACCGGATTGGATAAGCTCGAAGCAAGAGATGAATGGAAGAAGGACAAAGATGTATGGACACTCATTCAAAAGTTAGCGGCAAGATCCTAGTAAATCCGATACATTTAGTTGGAAAAATGATTCCTTTATGGTACAAAAGATCGCTTATATCTTTGTAAGGACTCCCAACTAAAACAAAATATTCAACACGGAATCGCACACTTCTCCTTTAGGAGGACACTCAGGATTTCTTTAAAAACTTACCACGGGGTGAAGAAAGAATGGGATGGCCTTAAATTTTATATTCAAAATTTTGTGGCGGAATGTTTGGTTTGCCAGCGAGAATAAAGTGGAGACAATTAAGACCCGACTTCTGCAACCTTTATCCATTCTAAGTCAACGTTGGCTCAGATTTCAAAGTTCGGATTTTAGCACACGTTTACCTAAGTCCAAAGGAAATAATGTCATCATGGTTGTAGTTGATAGACTCTGGCTTCGAGCATGCACACTTTTCAGTGCATTATCTCATCCATTTAAAGCAAGTACGGCTTGCTTACCGGTGCATTTGTGGACAGAATTCACAGCTACATGGAATCCCAAGGGTTACCGTGAGCTTGACAGAGATCCCATTTTGCAAGAAATTTCTTTGGACGGAGTTATTTTCTTGTTTGGGTACTCAATTAGCTCATAGCTCATCTTATCATCCTCAATATGATGGTCAAACCGAGATAGTGTAAATAAATGTTTAAAGGATATATTCGTTGTTTTGTATCCCATAAAAACACAATGGGTCAAGTGGTTACCTCTCACGAATCATGTGGTATAACACTTCCTTCCATAATCGCGTATAAATGACCCCATTTATGGCACTTATGGATATCATCCACCATCAATCACATCATCTCAAGGGAAAATTCGAAAGTTCAAGCAAGAAGATCACATCGAGCATCAAGAAGAAGTTCTCCAACTTTAAAGATATCCCATGCTGGGAACAAATTAATGAAACAACAAAGGCATCACATCGCAATGTAGAGAAGTTTTGATGTAGGAGATTGGGTATTTTTACCGGCTAAGCAACCATAAACAAATGTCCCTTAAGCAAGCTAAGAAGGATAATAAATTATCAAAAGTAATATGGTCCTTACAAGGTGTTGCAAAATATTGGTACTATGGCATACAAATTGGAGCTTCCTCGCTTCTTCGTGAGTACATCCATTTTTCCATGTTTCATGCTTAAATAAGGTTATAGGTGAAAATCTTCCGGGGCTCAAAACAATATTGCCAGAATTTGATGAGGAAGGAAAAATCATATTGGAACTGAAGCTGGGCCAAGGTAAAACAAGAACTCGACAACTACTGTAATCGATCAATTTCGAGTATCTCATCAAGTGGAAGAACTTAACAACGAAGATTCTACATGGGAGGATGAGAATTTTATGTTTAAGCACCCAAAGTTACTCAAGCGTTGAGGACAACGCTTTTCAAGGAGAGGGGCATGTTAGGTCCCTATATTACTAGTATAGTCTTATTGTTGTTAGTGTAACCCTTATTGTTATTATTGTACCCTTGTAAACGCCATTTTGTTATTATTTGGTGTTCTTTAAATTATTATCAACAGTAGGTCAAGTAGATTGCTATCGTGGCCCACTAGGATTACATTATGGCCCCAAGGACCTCTATATATAGAAAGGAGGTTTTGTAAATTGTATCATCTAAGAATTGTTCATTTATGTAATGTATTGGAGGTTGCCCCCTCGAAGTGGCTCTTATTCATGGCGTTGATATCTCTTTCTCTTTTGGAGTTTTTTACATACCGATGCGCCACCGCTGCGGTACTCGTTGAAGGATTCGGCAAAGTTATCCATCATCGCTACCTTGGTTTTTCGAGGGCCTCCTTGAGCAATATTTTGATAGGATCTCTTGCTCCCTCATCTATCTTTTCTGTCCCCATGGGCGTCTCCGTTCTGTGGTTTGCGCAGGCTGATCTTGTACAAAGGTTCCACTCGTATCGAGCCCTAACTCCTTATATCCCGACCTCATTGGGGACATGCAAAGAAGGATCGAGAAAAAAGGCACGCTCTCGATACCACCGATCCGGATTTATGCAAAGAATGCAAATGTTAAGCTCTAAACACATAACCATAAATATAGATATGCAATGTGGAAATAACACTTCATTTTATTAATAATATCAAAGAACTAAAATTTTCTTATAGAGCGTAATGGAAATAAAACTAGCTAGGTGCCGGGGTAGGCTAATCTCTGAGGAGAGATGTGGCGGCTACAGCTCGAACCGAGTTACAATGAGGCTCGAGGGCCTATTTATTATTGAGAAACAATGAGAACCCTAAACATCCAAAACCTAACCCAGAGATGGAAGCGCCAAAACTATGGGCCCCGCTTTGGGTAAATTGGTGTTTCAACTTCCCAGGACGTAACTTTGGCATACTATCTTTGTTTGACGCACATGATACATCATTATAAAGATCTATCCGAGACTACAACTTTCACCATGAATATAATTTTGAACGGGAATGATATAGAATGATAGCCCTCTGGAGGTGTGATGCCCAAAAAATGTCGTTGGCCTCAAAACGCCCGGAAGTTCAGACCCGAAAAATTGCTAAAAATAGGTTGTGCCGAAACCGAAAAAATGAAAGAGACAATGGTGGGGCCCTAAGTGGAATAGGCGTGGCCACCAAGATCTTCCCGGATCATCGAAGAGGCAAAAAGTAACTTTCCTTACTTTTTGAGTACAACCTTGCAATTGCGAAGAGGACTAGTGTTGCAAAATTATCAAGTGGAAATTAAAGGGCGTAAGAACGTTTTTGAAAAAATTCTCAAAACGTCAAAATTAAGTCTTCTATCCTTCCCAAGACCATGGAAAATGGGAATCTCGCAAATTTAGTCACAATACAAGGCAAAATGCCTTATGACGGCAATGGAGGATCAAGTCCTATGCCGCTACATACAGGGTTTCATGTGGCAACATGGAACCTTAAACAGTTTTTCAAGGATAGGAAGAAGAATATTGGTTTACTAATCATCACATGAAACTTCATCACCATTTGAAAATTGTGTCCTAATTTTAAACAATAAGACTACCCAACTATTTCGTTATTTAATTTTGATTGTGTAATACAAAAAAATATCCTAGATAACTTAAATTAATGTAAGCACTTTTGCAAAAATTTAGTGGAGAGAACCTTCAATTGCATTCATTTTGTGTTCCACTTGCATTTTTTAAGCCATTTTAATTAGTCTTTTCATGTCTAGTAAAAATTTCAACCTCTTGTAGAAATTTGTTTCGTCACTTGTATTAGAAATGAAAAAAATCAAATGTAAATAAAAATGATTTGAAATGCTAAAATTCAAATGCTACATAAAAATGATTTTTTAAAAACCACATTAACGTCCGATATCACGTGCGCATTCACCCTCGCCCGTGCTAGAACAACATTCGCCCTCGCATTCGCCCCTCACTTTGGCAGAACAACATTCACCCTCAGTTCTTGCAAAATGGTAAGTTCTTACTCCAGTTCTTCCCGTAGAAAGAAGACCCTAGTCGGGGTTGTTGGGAGCTCGAGAATACAAAGGTTGTGATTGATTATGGGGCACCGCCATATTTGTGGAACTTCTTACCTTCCGGGAATGATAATGTCTGAATAAAAGGCACGTTCATTTTAGAGGCATAAAATTATTCTTCCCAACTATCTTTATACGTCCGTAATTTTGGAATTTGATTTAAAAACTACTACCCAACTTTGAGTTCAACTAGTGTTCGTGTAAGGTTGTTTGGGCTGGGAAATATTGCCGGAGACTTCGCATCATTTAGGATCTTCCTCACATGAGCTCCGATAAGCAGGTGCTTGCCCGCTGAATGATACACGCTTTAATTTCAATGATATGAAATGCTACATGGGTCACAAATTTTTGCCGTGTAATCCCAACCACTATTCGAACAAGTAAGTAGAATACATTTTCTACCTCTTTCTTCTTAGTTTGGTGTGATACTCGTGGATTTTTTTTTTATATATCTTGGTGTTTGGTAGATTTGGACGTAATGCGGAATTTGTAGGTGTTTGTTCAATAAGAATAAATCACACGTTTTTAGAAAATGCTCAAAAATTTGGGTTTCACAAGGGGATTACCCTTGCTTCGCAATTATCGATTATCAATCACATTCAAAAAAGTCTTTCGTATACTTATCGAGCTCTTTGTAGTGAATTTCCTATAATTAAATATTCAATTAAATTTGTCCGTCCTTTTCAATACTGAGCGCTTGTAACAGAACTGCATTAAACAATCTATACAATGCATCAACAACAACACTTCCCGTTGTAATGCCTGCAATTCACCCTTCGCACGCATGAATGACTATGGCACCCCTTTTGTAATGCACTGAGTTTCAAGGTAACACTCAATTAGATTCATGGGAATTGAACATCCAAAATAGCATCAATCACACCGCAACAGTATCCCGCCCAGGGCAACAAATTACTTCATTCCATTGACCTAATCACCCCCAAATAGCCTCCAAAGGACTACCTCAAGAGGTGATCATATGGAGCACAACAAATGCCCATCCATCCCCAATCAACAAGAATGTGACCCACATTGGTTACGTAAAAGGAAAAGAAACACGTTTTGAAGAAGAAACTTTGTATTAGGTCCGTAAATCTAACTAGTCTATTGTACAACGCCCTCTACCCTCGTACTTCAAATTGGTACTCCCAACTCCATGCTAAGGCTCACTGCCATTCTTCGTGATGAGCATCTTAACCCGAAGTTTGATTCCAAAAACCCAAGTCCCCCGTTCTATGCCCAAGACCCCGTTACAACGAGTAGA
This sequence comes from Pinus albicaulis, assembly GCA_034641835.2. NCBI lineage: Eukaryota > Viridiplantae > Streptophyta > Pinopsida > Pinales > Pinaceae > Pinus > Pinus albicaulis. The sequence goes on from JAXQQM020079118.1 coordinate 87,330, forward strand.
GTTATGTTTAAATACTTCACAATAGGAAGCAAAAGAAACATCGCAAAATTGCTCCACTTTATACCGATAATTTTCGTGCAAAATTAACCGCTGATAGTAAAAAAACATAATATCAAACACAACCAATCCACAATGGAATTTGAACATGAGGATTTATAACCATAGAAAAACCCTCTCCAGATAAAAGAATTCCGTAATGGCTTTAAGACTCCTACTAATGAGCACTTACAACACCATAGCAATTAATGCTCAAGAACATGTCCAGAAGCAAAGCCCTTTGCATGTTTCTACATTTTACGCGGGAAGCAAGAATCTTGCTATCTCTCATGATCTAGTTCGTGGGTCAAATCCTTTGGTTATGGTTGTCTTGTTCGCTAAACGGAACCGTTCTAGCTTTGGCTCTAGTTCTCATTTAGGATCGTGGCTATCCGATCTGGTTGGCTTTGAATATACAAACTTTTTCAATAGGAAAATGTTGACTTCCGATGAGAGGCAGTGGAGCTTCAATGGGTGCTCTCAACAACTTTTGGGAAACTTTGTTTTTGTCTCTCGATCTGCGTAACTATGTTGGGCTTGGTTTTTAGTCCTTGGAACTTAGTTCTCTCATATTTTCCATCCTATCCCCAGCTTTCTACCGAGAAAGACATAACTTCACGATATCAAAATTGACCATTTGGCCATTTATCTTTAGTAATGGTACAACCTTAATTTGGTGCATTCGTACTGTGATTCGAAGAGCACTCTCAAGCCGTTATTCGCATTTTAGCATAACTAATAAATTTAATCGCCATGCTCTAATATTTATATCAACCATAAGCATTCTTAAGGTAGTTCCATGTTTGTAGCTGCATGGAATGCTTCGAAAACTCTTATCATAGTGGTACAATTATGTTCGTGAAGTATATTTGCAACCTCCAATTTTCCAAACGTGGTAGAGACTATAGTTTTCATTTGAAATTTTGGAAAAATATGTTTAGTATTCTACGTAAAATGCATTAAGAATAAAAAAATCCCACAATTTGTAAAAAGCCCACAATTTTGTAAAAAGCCCACATTTTGTAAAAAGCTCACAATTTGTAAAATGCCCACTTTTATTTTCTTTTTGCTTATATATTGAGCTCCTAACAGTTCAACAAGTCTGCAGTTTTGCCACCCAGTCTAAGAGACTATCATTTTTGAGGATAATTGTGACTCAATGAAGAAAATCAGAGCCGGGAAAAAAATTCAAAAGGGTGAAAGGTATGGACACAGTAGTTTATCGTCTTGTAAAAAATGTTGTATGAGAATAATGTTAGAGTTTTTATTATGAAGAAATGGGCTGGGTATCAGAGGGAAATATGGGCACATTGATGGTGGATCGAATGACTATCGTCCCGTGGTAATTAATTATCTATCTTCATTTTGATTATATCGTAAAATTTTATATTATTTTAATATTTTTTATATGCGCACTAATGTTTAATTATTAATTTTTGTAATTTTCATAAAGGCACAAACTTGCCCCAACTTTGGCAGATGATCAAACCAGCTCTCCACAACAAAATAGTAGTAGATTAGATGACGCTTCGCACCAAGACAAGAGAATATTGCAGCAAATATTAGTATTGGAAATGATGTTGTACAAGGTGAAGAACATGAAGCGAATGATGTAATGTAATTTTACTATCCAAGTGATAAGATCATGATGACAAGAATGAGACAATTCACATTAATGAAGGACAAATCAAATGCTCCAAGACTTGTGTGAGTCGATGATGATGGCAGAGAAAAGAAAGATTATTATGATGTACCTTCGATTGAAAGGTCAAGTGAATGACTTTTTGAACACTCAAAATGAAACTCTTCTCTCTCGGCTATACATTGTTGGTGAACTTAAAGGTTATGAATAATTTTTTCAACAAATGTATGACACAACTCCTAAGGTATGCAATATGTATATATGATCACATATATACTGGAATGTTGATTATTTCTTTAGTTGTAATAAATGTGTAAAATAATAACTTATATATAAGTTATTATTAATATTTATTACAACTAAAAATGGAAAATAATCAACATTGACATATGTGATCATACATACATATTGCATACCTTAAATGAGTTGTGTCATACAATTATAAAACTACAAATTATTCATAACCTTTAAGTCACTAAACTTCTACTATTGTTGGCTTCTAAACTTAAATGCTGAATAATTTGTCGAATGATGTATGACAAAATTCTATACACACAATATGTATATATGATCACATATAAAAATGTTGATTATTTTTCCTTTTTTAGTTGTAATAAATGTGTAAAATAATAACTTATATATATATATATATATATATATATATATATATATATATATATATATATATATATATATATATATATATATATATATATCATAGTTATCAAAACCTACGGCCAGATGGTCACTGAACCGACCTCGCAACCCGTCAATAGCCTATTCTCACCTCGTTTTGGCCGGTTAACAGACCTAACTCGCCTAAGCAAGGAACCACTGGCGTATGCATAAACCGGCCAAGCCCGTACTTAACCTACTGCTAGGTGCTCCTCCATGAGTCAGGTACCTCAATGTCCCAAGGAGCCAAATTTCGCGCGTTGTCTCCTCCATGAGCCGCAAATTCTTCATTATACTAGCAAAAAACTTGTCTAATAACTCATACTCAACACCTTATAGTAGCAACAATACACATGATGACTGATAAATACAAGGTCAAGCATATTAAAATCCTCGGGCAAGATGCAACTCATCAAGTGTACTCGATGACAATTTTTGTTCTCAAAACAATTAGTAGCAACCTATTTCACATTTAGCTATATTAGAACTGCCGTAATTCTCTCTCTCGCTCACACATATAAAGAAGATAAATACAAAACCTTTCACATAGCATACAAGCAATTTGATCATGGCATCAAGATCGATGCGATGGTCCGACGCCACTCAATGGACAACAACATACAACCCACCTGAAAATGTGACTGCAATAATAAATTGACCACTAGAAAATTCCCGCTTGGAAATGCACTAAAATGGCTACCGCATTTTCTCGGGGTTTTTTAATGAATCTTTCAAGATAAATTTTGTCAAACACATTGTGAGCAGACTGCTGAAGTTGTAATGCTCTCTCAACTTGTTACAAATAGCACTAGTAGTGGGTTTCATAAACCAATTCAATACCTCTAAGTGTTGTAGATGTTTTTCTAGAAATTTATTGGCAAGCAAACATAGATAATGAAGAATACAAGATCTTCAAAATGCTGGTCTGATATATATATATATATACTGAACCAAGAATTGTCTTTAAGGCTGATACAATGAATTGACAACAGATCTAAGCAGGGACAGATTGTATATTATAATATTAACTCAGCAATAAAACACAGTGAATAATATAAGAGAAACCTAATACATTACTTCAACAAGTTTGCTTATGTATTTTTCGATGATATGTATTGCATTTGCTGCCATTTTGATATATTCACCTTTTCATGGTATATAAATGAGCAAAATTTTCATATTTTGTCTCTATTGGCTTGGAATCATGGTTGCAAATCTTAATTATTTAATGTATTTTTTTTTAAACCGGTTCATTGAGATCTTATCGCTACCGGTTAGACCGGTTCCGGTTTGAAACCCGGTTCATTAGCTCCACCGATCCGGTCACCGGTTCCGGTTTTAATAACTATTATATATATATATATATATATATATATATATATATATATATATATATGATTAATAATCTTTACAAGACACTACTTTTTGTTTCTGTTGTAGATTGTTGGGTGAATATTTGTTACCATCGCCAAATACTTTACCTCGAACATATCGAGATCTGCGTGCTATTATGAAACACTTTGGAATGGAATATAACACTATAGATGCATGTCCTAAAGATCATATTATATATTACGGAGAACATGCGTTGAAAACAGAATGTCCGAAATGTGGTACCAGTAGATATCGAACAAATCAACTAACCAAAAAGGTGCCTCAAAAGGTTCTTTGTCATATTCCCATAATTCCACGTTTGCAGCGAATGTTCAGGTGTAATAGCATAGCAAAGCTTATGGATTACCATTCAAAGAATAGAAGTGGAGATGGTGTTCTTCGAATGCCTGCAGATGGTTTTGCATTTAGAGAAATCGAGGAAAAATATGTAGATTTTAAAAATGAACCTCGTAATGTCAGGCTTTCATTGGCAGCTGATGGTGTTAATCCATTCGGAGAGCTTAGATCTACTTACTTAGTGTTGCCTATTTTTGTTATCAACAATAACATTCCTCCTTGGATGTCAATAAAGAGGGAGCACATAATGTTGACTATGATTATTCCAGGTATTTGATACATTATTTCTTTGAATGTAACATTTTCATTTCTCTCGTTGTTTGCATAAATATATATTTTATTTATTTACTTACTTATATATACATATATCATGGGAGTAATTATTATGTATTGTAATTTTGAACAATTAGGTAAGTACCAGGTCAAAGATATGAATGTATATATTGAGCCTCTTATCGATGAGCTAATACAGTTATGGCATGGCATCACTATGTATGACATCACTAAACCAATCAAGCAGAAGAGATTTCAATGCCGTGGAATGCTTGTATGGACAATTCATGATGCCCCAAGACTAACACATGTTTGTGGTATGTAATATTTCATTTCACTTTAATATAATACATAATTATCTAAATTAGATATACCATATTGCATGTTTTAAAAATGATCTCATAGTATATATAATTGTTATTGATCCATCTATTGCAGGTCTTCAAACAAAGGGTAGATTTGCATGTCCAGTTTGTGGCCCTAAGATGAAGTATCGTCATTCGCCGGACTTAAAAAAGATGGTGTTTGATGAGTTTAGGCACTTCCTCCCTAGGAACCATAAGTATCGTACTACTGAAAAACATATTTTCAATGATAAAGAAGAAACTAGATTAAAACCACGAAGAATGACACCTTAGTTGTGGATGTTGGAATATAACAGAATTAATAATCGTCGAGCAGCTGGTACGTAATTTGTGTGTATATATATATATATATATATATATATATATATATATATATATATATATATATATATATATATATATATATATATATATTATTTGTTTATGTAATGTTTGGAATTTTTGTTTTAACTAATGAATTTATTTTATTGTATTTTATAATTAATATTGTTCTGATTTATTATATTCTTTGATATCAAGTTCATCGTCGCCGTGAAGGTACTAATATTGTACCTCCACCTGGAATGAAATGTTATCCTTCTCAATTCGCGAGGTTTCCCTACTATGAGGACCTAAAAATAGCTCATTTGTTTGGTACAATGCATGTCGGGAAGAATGTGACAGAAATGTTATGGCGAACCATAGATGGTGCACGTGATAGAGATAAAATTGACAAAATTTGTGCTGACATTGAGAAATCAAATCATGCAATGAAAAGTGTGATCGACGGATCAAATAACAATGGAGGTCGAAATTATAATAATATTCCATGGCTATTAACAGAACAACAAAGCAATGATGTAAAAGAGGTTGTTAGAAGAATTAAATTTCCAACAGGTTTTGCTTCAAACATAAATAATATCTTAACGAAGAAAGGTGACTTCAGTGGGGTGAAAACACATGATTGACATACCTTTGTTAAGGTAATTTTTTTGGTATACGTTTTTGTTTGTTATTGCTTGAATACATATTTTAAATTTTCCTTTTTTCTGTTTAATTTGGAAACCAATAACGATTCATTTTTTATTGTTATAGTATGTTCTACCTGTATCTCTCCCAAACAACTTCGACAAAAATGTCAAACAAGTTATATATGGTCTTAGTAAATACACGAGGTAAGTAGTTTTGATTTATACGCAAAATATAATTGCTACAATTTCTTTTCGTACTTGATGAAATTATGTATTAATTTAATTGTAATGAAATATATATTATGTTTCATTGAAATAACCTTGCGTAATGATTTGCAGATGGTTTTCATTGAAAGAAATCCATCAAGATGAAATAAAGTATTGGAAGAGAGAAATTCCTCAGCTAATGTGTGAAATGCAAAAATATCTACTGCCAACATTTTTCAATGCACAAGAACACTACTTGATACACCAAGTTGAGGAGATTGAAATGTGTGGACCAGTACACACAAGGTCAATGTGGATGGTCGAGAGGCACTTGAAATCCTTGAAGGCTTTGGTTAAACAAAGAGCACGACCTGAGGGTTATATGGTGGAGGGATATGTGGTATATCAATCCATGGTGTATATTAGTCATTATCTTCCTAAATTAGCTGCGCCAGCCATGAAGGCGGTGGATTGAATTTGGGATGTGAACTCCATCAAAAAATTTGAAGAGGAGCACCTGTTGGGAAAAGGTAGAATGAAGAAAGTGAGAGGTAAAAGATTTATTATGTATAATAAATATAATGTTTCATTTTTTTACATCATGTATATGATCATTATATTCATTTAGGTCTTATTCTTTCATATTTTATTAATTAATATAATTTACCATGGTTATAAGTAATATTTATTTATATTGGTGAATTATTGTTTTTTTTATTCAGGTGCTCAAGATTATGAGGCACTACTTTTATACATTGCAAACAATCTTGAGTGGATGAGTGAATGCATTGAAACATGTAAAGCACGTAAAAATGGTAGGTTATCATGGCAACTACTGTCTGAATTGATTAGAGAAGCATATCGTAGTGGAGATGGGAACGTTACGGACAGGGAAATCGATTTAGCATATGGTTTGAAAGATAGAAAGGTAAGAAATTAATTCACCTATTTTATTCATTACTTATTTTATACTATATTTATAATGTGACAAAAAGTTTGATTTTTCAGTTAATTTTCATGTTGTGTAAATTATATGTTTAATTATTAATTGAGAATGCATCTTTTTCATGTTTGGCATATTGCAGTTGAAACACCACAAGGCTATGTGGTGCAATGGTCATCAATTTCGCGTTAAACAATTGGATGATAACAAGAAAACTTCTGATAGTGGGATAACTGCAGTATTCCAGGTCACTAATGTTTCCTCCAGGAGTGACAGACATCCTCGAGAATCTGAAAATAGATATTATGGGTTCTTAGATGATATAGTTGAGTGTGAATTTAATTCCTTCAAAATAGTTTTGTTCGACGTCAAATGGTATAGGCTACGAATGAATGTACGTGATGATGATAGAACACTTATTCAACATGACAATGGATTTCCAATGGTTAAAACATCGCAGTTTGAAGCAGGAAAAGATCGCTATGTTTTTCCAAGCCAATGCGAACAAGTCTTTTACTCAGAGGTTCCAGGTGACAACGAATGGTCATTTTCTATTAGATATGATCCAAGAGGATGGCCAGTAGAGTATACTGTATAGGAAGAAGATGATATTGATCAAGAAGAAGATGATGCAGTGGCAGATGAGCGCGAAGATGCATTGACAGACAAAGAAGATATCTTAGAAGATGAACCAGGCACAGGAGATGCGGCAACAATTATTGATGATGATGTCGATGAGGATATTATTGAAAATGACATAATTGATGATGATGATGACATGGTCGATCATTTCAACACCGTTTCTGAATCAGATGTTGATATAGATGTTGATCAGTTGGATTAAGATCAAGAAGATATAGAAGAAGAATATTGATACAGATGTTATGTTCGAGTATGAGCTGGTATGTTATAAATTTATATTTTAATATGTAGGAATTATTGTCTGTTGGGAAAAATACTGAGAGGGGGGGTGAATCAGTATTTAGGGCTGACTGAAAAATTTTCACCAGAGATCTTATTATGCTGTTAATTATTTACTTAGATTATTGCATCATTCTTTTAGTAAACATGTGAAAAGAAATAACAGAATAAGCCATTACAAAAAAGGAACACATATGAACACCAGTATTTAAGGTGGAAACCCAATTTGGGAGAAAACTACCGCTGTTGTCGTCTCAGTCTTCAATATTTATCATAAAGAAAACATCTTACAATTTTGTGCTGGCGCAGATTCATACCAGCACGTAGGCACCAACCTGCATAAGGCTTCAACCTTCTCTCGTTCTCCAGCCTCTCCTGGAAGGGAGCTTCGACCCCCTAATTTACCACCAGCTTGAACTGGCAGAAAGCTTCCACTTCTATTCAAAAGACTTCAACCCTCAGATCCACCGAATTTCTTCAATTTATTCATCAGAATTGCATCAGATCTTTATTATTTCTTTGCTGATCTTCCTAGAGCTTTTTCAATTCCTCGATCAACTCCATAGGTGCATCATGGATTTAGCGTTATCAGAAAACAGAGTTCGATCATGCAGATCTCATAAAGAGATTTTTATTTACAATGCCTCTGCATGCACACCTCGTACTATGATTCTCATCACCTTATATATTTTTCGCCTTTATTGAAACCATGGGTCAAAACCATTCAATTGCTAATGGTATTATTAAAATTCGAACCAATCCAAATTGAAATCCCGATCTTTGTTCTTCCATGCTCGAATTGTCCCAAAGGTAATCTCTATCTCCGCCAAATAATACTATAGCCAAGGTAAAGTACCAATAACGTGCCGCTGATGGTTTTCTTTCTTTTATTTATCAAATTCGTGGAATTTGATAAATAAATACTATTCACAACCTTTGGCAATTAAATATATAATAGAACTTTATAGTAATAACCAGCGCTTTTATCAAAAGGCTTTTAAATAGACCTTTGGTTCCGGCCCCACATACATAATCGACGGCCCAATCAATATAATTTAAAAAACTGGGGCCCATCGCTTACGATCATTTCCATCCGACGGCGGAGAACACATCGCTCGGCATCAGATGATCTGACGGATATCGTTCGTTGATGATGCACGGATGATAACGCGCGATGGCGCGCCGTACCTTGGGTAACTTTCACGCATCTATAGCAAATGAACACTGTTCGATGACCCCTTCCCAGATCAACGGTGCTTATCAATATCGATGGCCATCCTGGGTCGAGAAATAACACGCGATGGCGCGCAGTGACAAGAGGTTTTGTGGAGTCGTACAAGGATGTGTGTCGCGCGTTCTATGGAATCGCTCCCAACCTCTTGAAAACTGCTTGCTCGTCGAAGGTGGTGCGATAGAAACCACAAACCACCTTTACTGTTTTCTCGGTCACGGTTCCGCTCTTCCACGCAGGGTTCCGTCGCGCTTCCGTTTGTTATGTTCCACCTCTTTCCTTCCAGGTTCCGTTCATCATTCCAAAGGGTTAGTTCGTGTTCCACCGAAAGTTCAATGCAAAATACTCTATTTTAGTTCTTTCGCGTTATAACTGGTTTGCTCTCGCTCCTCGTTCCTTTCTCCATGAAAGCCAGTCAGCTCCTTAATAATAGCATAGACCCTTCCATCATATATTTGACGAATATATATAACTCCACTGTCTACCAGTTTGGATACACTGTCAACCGTATTAACATCGGTTCCTCGATCAACATACAGAGCACAGGGTTTCTTACGGATGTCAATTATCCTTCATCAGGATGCATACATATGTTCACACATGAATTAACTCGTCCTTATTTATATCGATTCTCCATTAAATACAGAGCTTGCCATCAAGGACAATCATATAATAGGATACAGGAAACATATTGCCAACATTATCTTTAAATAATTTACTAATTATGCGGGTTTGTTGCATGTTGTTTATTATTTCAAACCAATAAATAATGGCCTTACTATTGTTTATTATTTCGCAGGATTTGCAGGATTCATTTGATTCTATGGTCAGGTCTCTGAAAAAACCAATTAAACACTTAAATAGTCAAGATCTGGAAGACAGGCTTTACCCCCACCATAAATTGTTGAAAAACCGGCCTTCAGTTCAGCTTGCTGTGCTGAAGACGAGGGTGGATTTGCATGATCAGTTGAATGAAAATGAATCAGATATTCGGGATGCTTTTGAGGGCAGATCCATAAGCCCCATAGATGAAGATCCCATTGCTGCAGAATTTCTGTCTGCGTTGAAGACAAGTATAGTGTTGTATCGGAATACAAATTAGAGGACAACTATACCAAGTCTAAATCAACTGAATCCAGTTCTAGTGCTCTTGAACTTACCGAATTAAAGCCAGAAGCAGGATTTACAATATCTAATGGGAACGGGTATGGTAGTTCCAATATTGGATTGGATGTCCGGAGCTCTGCAATAGGCACTAGACCTGATCGTAATGAACCCCAAATAATTCAATGTGATGAAAATATGGACTTTGATGATGATCAGGAAAACAAGCCAGAGCATTTTGGCAATATTGAAGAAACTGAAGAGGTTTCCTGTGATCGATTGAATCAACTCAGCCATAAGACATCTACTGCAGGCTGGTTTGTATTAGAAGGAGAATCGGTTTTGCTTTCCCATGATGATGGATGCTGCTCTTTTCACGATATGGCAAATTCAGAGGTGTGGAGGTTTTAATTATTGTACTTAATTTTGGGGTTTATGGGTGTTATAATTTATACATTTTGGGATTTTCTATTAGAAATAGGGAAAATCCTAGGGGTTAGATTATTCTTATGGTTTAAATTTCTATATTTGAAATAAAATTCACCAATTTCTATTTAAAAAAATGATTTGCCTAAATATTTGATGTAGTTTAAATAGGATGTAGTTCATTTCAAAGACTGTTGAAATTTTCTAGAAACTATGATTGGCATTTCAAGAATATTTATGCACTCTTTAAATTTTCCCTTAACATAAAGGGCGGTTGATGTATGAGTAATACTCAGTATTTTTATTTTCCAATCTCCAGGAGAAGGCTGAATATAAAGCTCCATATGGGCTTACCCCAAACATGTGGGGTGATTGCTGGTTGATCAAAGCAGCTGGTTCAGATGGTTGCTCTGGTAAATATGTTGTGGCAGCATCTGCAGGTTGTACATTGGACTCAGGTTTCTGTTCATGGGACTTTTATAATAAAGAAATTATGGAATTCCATACTGAATCAGAGGCCTTCACTTCAACGTCCAGTACCATCTCTCCAGTTTTGGCAGAGAGGGATGTCTCGGGGAGAAATTTTGGCTTTGCAAATGTTGTGCTAGAGAATCAACATTGGTGGTACAGGCCATGTGGGCCTCTTATGGTATCTACTTCCAGTGCCCAAAAGACAGTTAATATTTATGATATTCGTGATGGAGATCCTGTGATTTCAATGTGTTTGTTTTGAAAGTTTATGTTTCATAGTAAATCATCAATGGGCTCTAAAATAAGGCCACATTGAAATCTTGGATACATGTTTCATGCCAAAATCAGTTGTATCTTCCATAAATACACAATCTTGGACCACTCTGTATAAATTTTCTTCTCGGACAATATTACATCTCCCTCATTATACAGGTGGTGTTCTTACATGCATAACAAAGGCATTGTTTTAGCAATCATTTTTAAGTCACTAGATATTTTGGGTACAAGGATCTAGGGTCTCCACATGAAACTGTGTTGCCCAGAGACTCACTCTGCCTGTCCTTAAATTTGTAAACATAGTAGTATGCCAATGCTTCTTTCATTTTGTATGCATAAGACGATTTTTTGTCAAAGTCCATAATTGTTTTTAAGTTTTATCCATCCCAGTTTTGTTGTGAATTCACAGGTTTTTGGCTCAACACATATCTGTTATATCTTTGTACTTTTCCTTTACTAACTATTTGAAATTTCTAGTTATATTTAGAGGTGTCTTTTAAGGGATGAGGGGAATTACTTGGATTTAGTGCTCCCAAGCTTATCATTTATTCTCCAAATGAAGCCATGTAATCTGTAACACTATATGGGCATGCGGCTCACTTGTTAAAATATAGTTGATACAATATGTTGTACATGAAGCCTGGAATTGTGTACATTCCTGGAATATATTAATTTGCAGGCATGCTTAAAAGAGAGATAGGGTTTGATAAAATCAAAAACCTTGAACATGAAGAAAAAAAAGAGGCAATTATTTTATACAGATAGAACCAAGACACTATCTCCTCATTAATAACAAAACCTCAGTCCAAAAATCATATGTACAAATTCTAGAAGTCGAAAGTTGAAAATTTCGGAAATGGAACCAGGCCCTTTTCAAAAGAATAAATTTAGTAAAAACGAGGGTGAAGAAAGTTATCTTATCAAAATTTCCACATACCGTGTTAGCAAGGAATGACTCCGAGTCCTGAGCAGTGATACTGAGGAATTTCTCTTTGTCACTGGCCAGCAACCTTTACAATAAAATTTATTAGACCCGTCACACTACGAGGAAAATTTGACGTGATCACTGATCATTGATTTCTTATTGTGATGACAAACATTGGAGATTTACTGTCCTGTTTTAAAGTTTCATTTTTTATTTTTTTAAATTGAAACCTCCGTCGGTATACCAACGCCTTGTAAGCATCGCTCTTCTGACGTTTTGAACGATTTCCATTTTCGTCAGTCTTGCGACAACCGTCGATATTGCGACAGTTCTAGAAACGTCGGAAGAGCGACAGTATAAAGACGTCGGAAATGAGACAGCTTAGACACGTCGGAAGCGCGATAGTATAAAGACGTCGGAAGAGTGACGTTCAAAACGTCGGACGACATTTCGTCAGAATGGCGACACTTTACAAACGTCAGAAGAGCGACGTTAAAAACGTCAGACCAAATTTCATCGGAATGGCGACACTTTACAAACTTCGAAAGAGCGACACGTGTTTGGAAGTGACGGAAAAGGTGTCGGTAGTGCGACACTTTGTAAATGCGTCGGAATTGCGACCGCATGACAAACCACGTTTTTCCCGACCTCGAACTGTCGCTCTTGCGACGACTATGTGTCGGAATAACGACGATTTGGCCGTCGGAAATTGCGCCAAATTTTCTAGTGCAAGGACTGGTGGGAAACCTACTATGAGAAAAAGGACGAGACGGAACCCTCTCTGTTCTCAGCCGTACCCACTTGGAATTATTTCTGAGATGCCATCAAGGAAAAATACTATCCCGTCGGGAGCTATGCGGACAAGTACATACAATGGACCACGCTGCGGCAACAAAGGGATCAAGATGTGCATGAGCTGATGAATCTGTTCCATACACTGTGCACAAAGTTGGGTATCAAATATTCAAAGAAACATTTGGTGCTAAACTATCGTTGTTTTCTACACAGATAAATTCAAGAGGAAATGGAGTTCCTCGACATCTCCTCACTTGGTACGGCATATCGGTATGCTGCCAAAATTGAGCAGAAATTCATATAGAAGAAGCGAGACTTTGGATCTATGAATAAAAAGCAAGGGAAAGGTGCCCCCAAACCGTAAACCAAAGGATAAAGCCAAGGCATGGCGGCCCAAGACAACCTGCCAAAGCCACAAGCAAAGAAAAACACTGCGAAGCCAAAGAAGGACATGGGAAAGTGGTGTGAGTTCCATAAGAGCTCCACTCACAACACAAGTGAGTGTCAGGCCAAGCAGTTGTTGGTGGTCGAGATGAGGGCTTCTGAATCAGATGCATGCTCCAACTCTGAATCATAACCTGACAAGGGGAATGAAAAAGGGAAGAAAATTATTGATGCGGAGCCCAATGCCACTGTTGCCACTACGAAGATCCAGAAGGAGGACCAGAAGATCCAGAAGAGGCAGAGCGTCTCTTCCACTCCCATATGTGGGTAAAGGGTTCCCCGCTACAGTTCATTGTCGACAATGGGAGCCAAAAGAACCTCATTTTAGTAGATGTCATGAAGTGGTTGGGCTTGCCAACCACAGCGCACCCACAACCATACACCATCATTTGGCTTCACCAAGGACGGGATCTCTACGTCAGCCAGCAGTGCCGCCTTCCCTATAGCATTGAGCCCTTCACGGATGAGGTATTGTGTGACATTGCTCCTATGGATGTTTCTGATGTATTATTAGGCCAACCATACTTATGGAAGTGACATGCTGTGTATGAGTCCCGGCCTCGCGCTGTTATTGTTACTTTGGAAAATAAGTTGTATAGGATACCAGAGGTACCACTGCCTCCCACTTTCTTTGGTTACTGCAAAAAAATGTAGTAAGCTCATTTCCAAAACCAGGAAATTTTTTTTCCTGATGATCCACCCCCAGGGAAAGAAGAAGATTGTGGCCACGACCTTCATACATGGCTACTTTGCACAACAAAAAAAAATGGACAAGGTTGTGGAGGATTATGGGGAAATATTCACCTCACCCACAGGGGTGCCTCTACACTGTCAGGTCAAGCACCCCATTGACCTGACCCCAGGTGCGCCACTACCCAATGGACCGATCTATAGGCGCTATGTTTTGGAGAATGATGAAATCAAGAGGTAGATTCAGGAGCTGCTGCAGAAAGGTCACATTCAGCCAAGTTCATCACCCTGTGGGAGCCCGATCGTGTTGGTACAGAAGAAGGATGGGACTTGGAGACTTTATATTGACTATCGGGCATTGAACAAGATCACTGTCTGGAATAGGTACCCGATCCCACAGATTGATGACCTTTTGGACCAACTCAAAGGGGAAAAATATTTCAGTAAGATCGACTTGAAATTTGGGTATCACCAGGTACCAATTGAACCCTCTGATGTGTGGAAGACTGCCTTCAAAGCCAAGGAGGGCCTTTTTGAATGGCTCTTCATGCCTTTCGGGTTAACGAATGCTCCCACAACCTTCATGAGGTTGATGGATGACATCTTGCATCTATTCACCAACTCATTTGTAGTAGTGTACTTAGATGACATTCTGATCTTCAACCAGACTTGGGAAGAGCACCTCCACCACATCCGATAAGTCCTCCAAACACTACGACAACACAAGTTGTGTGCCAAATTGGAGAAGTGCACTTTTGGCATGAACCATGTTCCATATATGGGATACATTATTGATGAAAGGGGGGTGCATGTGGATCCAGCCAAGATCCAAGTCATTCAGGATTGGCCAGACCCAACCACTCTAACAGAGATTCACAACTTTTTGGGTCTTGCTAATTTCTACCGCAGGTTCATTTTGGGATTCTCTCATATCACTTGGCCCTTGAGTCAAGTCACCAAGGGAGGAGCGAAAGCAAAATTATTTTGGTCAGAATATCAACAAAAGGAATTCATAGAATTGAAACATTGCCTCTGTTCTGCCCTAGTGCTCACATTACTAGACTTGCAACAACCATTTGAGATCAAGACAGATGCCTTTGACTATGCTATTGGGGCAGTTCTTACTCAACAGGGGCATCCAGTGGCATATCATAGTGAGAAATTGTCTGACACAGTTCGCAAGTATCCCACTTATTACAAAGAAATTTATTCCATTGTGCAGGCTTGTCGACAATGGAAGCATTACATTTTGGGGAAGGAAACAATCATCCATACAGACCACCGACCCCTGCAGTTCATACAAACACAAGGGAAGTTGCAGAACGATCGCCATCAGAAGTGGTCCACATATCTGCAACAATTTAATTTGAACATCAAGTACAAGAAGGGTAGCACCAATAATGTTGCCGACTGCCTCTGCCGACCACCGATCGTGGCCATAACCATAGTTCTCAACCCTTGTGGGCACGAGACTTTTGATTGACCGCTTCTCTACAAGAGCAATCCAAAATTCAACCACACATACAAGGCACTCTTGGGGGGTATGCAAGTTCCAAATTTTCACCTCCAAGATGCACTGTTATGTCACCTGGGACACATTTGTGTTCCTTTAAGCGATCATGCCAAGATGATATGGGAAGCACACTACAGTCGAGTCACTGGGCATTTTGGGGTAGAAAAAATAGTGGCAGTACTGTAGAATTATTTCTATTAGCCGAACCTTCGACAGGATGTCGAGAAGTACATCAAATCCTGCACTGCTAGCGCCATTGCCAAACCAACCATCAAGAAGCAAAGGCTCTATACTCCGCTACCTACCCCTAGTCGACCTTGGGAATTCATATCCATGGATTACATGTCAGGACTTCCTTCTAATAAGTATGGAAGCGACTGTGTTTTCATGGTCGTCAACAGATTCTCGAAGATGGCCATTATGGCGGCCTGCAAGAAGAATATCATAGCAGAAGCCACTGCTAAAATCTTCTTTGAACGAGTGTGGGTTCACTTTGGGATCCCACAGTCTATCATATCAGATCACGACAGCAGGTTCCTCAGCACATTTTGGTCCAGCCTCTGGTCAATGTTGGACACCAAGCTCACCAAGTCCACAGCTTTCCATCCCCAAACTGATGGCTAGACACAGGTCGTCAACAGGATGATTGTACACATTCTGCCTATGTACATTTCAAAGCATCCACACACATGGGATGAGAGCCTCCCCTATGTACAACATAGTTATAACCGGGCTCTCCACAGCTCAACCGGCCACAGCCCCTTTCAGGCGGGCTTGGGATTCCAGCCACTATGTCCCATTGACGTAGCCATGCCATTTGTGGCTACTCTTATTGATTCGGCTCATGTCCAGTCTGAAGCTGACAAAGCGAACAACTTCATCGAGCGCATTCAACACATCTGCCAACAGGTTCATGACATATTGGATAGAGCAAATGTTAAGTACAAGAAATGACATGATCAACATCGGGTGCCACACAACTTCCAGGTGGGTGACAAAGTGTGGCTACATTTGCAGAAGGAGCGCCTCACTAGACCCCACCGTAAGCTTCGCCCGCTCCGATATGGGCCGTACACCATCACTAAGATTGTAGGTAACAATGCCTTCGAGCTCAATATTCCACCATTCCTTGGTCTGCACCCAGTATTCAATGTAGACTGCCTTTGTCCCTACTTCCCACCTGTATTGGACACCTCTGATATTGAAGAAGAACTCACACCAAAGAGTTAAACCCAGAATACATGGAACAAGCCACCATAGATTGTATCATGGACATGAAAATCAAGAACACTCGCCAACGGAAGATCCAACTGTATCGGGTTGTCAAAGCTGGCCAACTCCTGCACCAACGCAAGTGGTTCACCAAGGACCAAGTTCAACAGAAGTTTCCTCATCTCATGGAGGAACTCAACGCAATGGGGACCATTGCTTCCTAAGGGGGGAGGAATGATCCAGGTGGATATTGGTGGCCACCCACCTATTCCACTTGGGTCCCCACCATTGTCTCTTTCAGTATTTCAGTTTCGGCACAACTTACTATTTTTAGCAGTTTTTCGGGTCCTGAACTTCTAGAGTCGTTTTGAGGCCCTAAACGATGTTTTTTGGGCATCTCTTTTCTAGAAAATATGATTCTGTTCCACAATCAATATTTTTTAGAATATTTGTAGTCCTCGGATAGATATTTCTAATGATGTATCATATGCATCAGACGGAGATCGTATGTCGAAGTTACGTCCCTGGGAAGTTGAAACACCAATTTACCCAAACAGGGCCCATAGTTTTGCCGCTTCATCTGCTAGGGTTAGGTTTTTGGAAGTTTAGAGTTCTCCATTATTTATCAATAATAAATAGGCCCTTGAGCCTCATTGTAACACAGTTCAGAGGTCTGTAGCCGCCACATCTCTTCTCAGAGATTCGCTACCAGCACCCTAGCTAGTTTATTTCCATTCTATCTGTAAGCAAATTTCAGTTCTTTGATATTAATGAAATGAAGTGTTATTTCTGCTGCATCTTTGTATTTATGGTTATATGTGTATTCTGTTGCGTTCCTGCATAAATCCGGATCAATGCTCTAAGTACACCAAAGAAGTTTTACCAAACTCACATTTTGACATCTTCAAAAACAACTATTATTTACTTAAGACATCAAGTACTTTTCTTACATGCATGACATGTTCATCAAGTGATTTACTAAAAATTAAGATATCATCTAAGTAGATGATGAAAAAATCATCAATAAATGGCCTTAAAACATCATTCATCACACACATGAAGGTAGCAGTAGCATTACATAAACCAAAGGCATAACAAGCCATTCAAACAAACCTTGCTTTGTTTTCAATGTCGTCTTCCAAATGTCACCTTCAGCAATTCTAATTTGATGGTAGCCACTCCTTAAGTATAACTTAGTAAAATACTTTGCATCTTTCAATTAATCAAGTAAATCATCTATTCTAGGAAGTGGATAACGGTTCTTTACCTTAATCTTGTTCAATGCATGGAAATATACACACATGCGCCATGTTCCATCCTTCTTTGGCACCAACACAATAGGTGACTCGCATGGCGAAGTACTTGGTTGGATGATCCCTTTGTCCAAAAACTCTTGGATTTCATTTTTTATTTCAGCACTCTCCATCACTGACATCTTATACATGCCAGTGTTAGGAAGAGGAAAATCTTGCTGCAACTATATTTCATGTTGGATTCCCCTCTTGGGAGGTAACCCCTTTGGCTCCTGAAACATATCATTATTTTTATTAACCACTTTAATCAAATCATATTTCAACTTTGGATCACAACCTTGAAATGCTTCATAATCAACATCATACTTTGGTTTACTCATAAGAAACACAAAATTCTTGCTTGAATTCACTAGTATTTTCATTTTCCATGCATTAACTATTGAAAGATTTAGTTTCTTGCGATGAGCTCTCACAATATACTCCACACCATTTTTTAACAAGTCTTACTTGTTTTCACGATGATAGAAGATGGATTTTCTATCATAGAGGTAAGGACTACCCAAAACAATTCCTGAAATATCAAGTGATACAACACCTAATTCAACTTCGTCAATGAAGTTTGTTGTGATTGCAAACCGAAGAATGCACTTTCTTGAAATATGTAAATTTATGTTCTTGCATATGCAACCTAATGGATATGGTTTGTGATGAGGAATGGTTTCAAGATTAAGTTTCTTGAAAAAGTCTTCAAATATCAAATTGGCCTGAGACTCACTATCAAATATTGTGTCGATTTTTATATGTTTTGATATAACCCTCACATGAAATAATTCAATTATTGTTTCTTCATTTGGAATGCTAGTGTGACAACTTAGTGAACTAGTGCTAGCAATGGATTCTTTTCCCTTCATACCCATGGCTGTAATTTTAGTTTCATCATTCGAGTCGGATCCTAAATCATGTAGAGTGGTTTCAGTTGTTTTTTGTTTTCCCTTGTTGTTGAATTTCTTGGGCCTCATATGTGGATGAAGATTCCAACAGTGGTCTTCATAATGAACCTTTTTGGAACAATATTTGCATGTCATTTTCTCTCCTTCCTTTTTAACGAATGCATTTTTATTTCCCTTTCCTTTGAAACCCTTTCCTTTCTCTCCACCCTTAAATGGCTTATTTTTACCCTCTTCTAGAATATTTTTCCCTCTTGCCTCAAGGTTGGTGGCTTGCACACAAACCTCATATAAGCTAGTGAGATTGAACATAAGGATAGTATGCCTTAGGTAGCTATGTTAACCCCCTATATACTTCAACAATGTGTCTTTTGAATGAAAATCAACACCTAACATAAGAGCTCTTTTTCTAAATTCTTGGATGTAATATTGCACACTTTGACCCTTAAGTTGTCTGAAGTTCTGCCAATTCATGATGGTTTTTTTCATATATGCTAGAGTGTAAAATTCTCTTTTAATTGAAGCAATGAAATTAGACCAAGAGAGTGAGATCTTACCAATTTTTTTTATCTCATCTCGTGTCTTGGCTTCCCACCATACTAGTGTTGCACCCTCCAATCTCAAGGAAGCTAGCTGTATCTTTGTATCATCATCTTGAAAGTTTTAATTATGCAATAGACCTCCAACTGACGAACCCAATTTTCTAACTTCTCTGCATTCACTTCACCATTATACATAGGCAACTCAAATTTAATATCAAGTTTTAACGAGGGTTTTTTACCAATTCATTTTGAGGTAGGTTTATGAGTATGTGTAAGGGTTGTAGAAGTGGAAGATGAAGAAGATGAAGGTGAAGATGGTGGTGAAGATGATGGTGGAGTAGATGGTGGATATCACCATTTCCATTACCTCCTCCTCCAGGAGAACCCTCTCCTCTTGGGGGCCTGGAGCTTTCACCCTACAGCCTTGTGTTCCTCTCTTCATAGATGACCTTCACCATCTCTGTCATGTCAAAGAAATGATTCTATAATCCTTCTCATCCTCTGTCATGTTCTCAATTCCTCCTTCATGAGACATGCTCACTGGAGCTTCTACTACAACTAGAGGTGAATCTTGTGGTGGATATTGTGGCAACTGTGCCCTCCTTCTCCTTGCTCCAACTAGAAAACATGCACCCACAAGCTTGCCTTTTCCTCTCTTCAGCTCAACCTTGTAAGCATTTAAACACTTGCAAAAAAAATTAAATCCTCCTTGAACAAGTAAACCTAGTGCTTTGATACCCACTTGATCTAAATGGGAATATTAGTTTTGTTGTGATAAGATCCAATTTAGAATATAAAGAAAATTCTTGAGGATTTAGAGGTTAATTTCAAGTTTAATATCAGTTTTTATGTGTTTTTATGTGAATTTAATGAGAAAATTAGCATAAAAAAACTGAACAACATCATCTAATAGACATGAACATCACCATAAATGGTCACACTGTTAGGTCCCTATATTACTAATGTAGTCCCTTATTGTTGTTAACGTAGCCCCCTTATTGTTATTTTTGTACCCCTGTATCCCCATATTGTTATTATTATGCCCCATAAAATCCCATATTGTTATTTTTGTGCCCTACATTATTATTGTTAGGTCGGCTAGGATTATATTGTGACCCCGTGGACTCCTATAAACAAAAAGGAGGTTTCGTCATTTGTATCATTCAAGAATTGTTCATTTATGTGATTTAAAGGAGGTTTCCCCCTCTAGGAGGCTGATTTCTAAGGCATTGATATATCTTTTATTCTATTTTGTGAGTTGGTTTCATAACATTTGGTATCAGAGCTTTGGTTTCTAGGGTTTCGCTGTTGCAAATAGGTCATCGTGGAATTTTTACTATAATTTTTTTTATACGAAGTTTCAGGTGCTAAAAAACAAACCCATTTGAGCCAAAATCCTAAGGAACTCCGTGTAAAAATTTCAGATCTTGGTTCACTATATTTTTGGAGATATGATCGGAGGAAGTTAGCGTTTTTGCAGGCTCCCGAATTTCATCGCAAATAGGTGACCTTGGGAAAATCGTCATAACTTTCTCTCTGAGCATCAAATTCGAATTCTATAAAAAGTTGCCGAAATCACACGAACTGTAGTTTCTTTTATATCAAATTTAGAGCCAAAATATGAAACAATGACACGTGTCATGCCATACAATTTCGCTCTACTGAACCAATCTATAATTAGGTCATTGTGGGAATTGGGCATAACTTTTCCTTGAAGAATCCAAATCAGGTCTGACTTATGGCATTAGAAAGAAGACTTAGAGGGCTAATAAAGGACCAAAGCTAAAATATTGGGGATCTGAAATCATAGAGATATATCAGGTTCAATATCGAGCCTCTCAAAAGCAAGAAAAAAGTGTGTATCTTTTTTCTTAATTGCATAAATTTTGTTTGAAAATTCAGTTTGAAGTGATCCCAAGGGCATATTGAAGCATATATATCAGTGTTGGGTTCTATAATGTGTTACACATAATTTTTTCACTGTCCCTGCAATCTCCATCTCACCCATTGGAGGGTCTTTTTGTGATCAATAAGCAGTATGATGCCTTGCAAAGACCATCATTGTATCCCTTTACATGAGAGTAATATTCCTTCTGTTGACAATTCCCTGAGCAGAGACTCAAAAACCCTTGTTTTTGCCTTGGCGCGAGTAGTCAGTTATGCCCTCGCGCCGAAGAGGAAGATTAACACTGGGCCCCGTGCCAGTTGGCGCTCTGTCTTAGTTAGCCACCCGCGCCGAGCTGTTTATGGAATGTTTAAAAAAAAATAGAGGCGGAGATTCCACTCCAACAACTTCAAGGATGAGTCATTGGGAGTGGTTGAACTGAATAAACCATGGACTCCCTTCTTTATTTTATGGTTTCCACCTCTTATGGGAACTTCCTAAAGGATAGGCCTCCTTAGCACCTTTGTAGGGATCCTAACCTCCTCCTTTTCCTCTATAAAAAGAAGTTATCTCTCTTTACATAAGCTAGCTGAACATGGAGAATTGAGTATACTATAGCTGAACTATTGAAGAGATATAATATGAAGGAACTACATTTAGAGAGCTTGAGTCCATGTCTTCATCCTGTCTGAATTCCCTGACAAGCATTTGAGACACGCTTCGGCTGAACTCCGCTGGAGGAGACTACGACGTCAAAGCATTGGTTGTAACTCTTCCTTCTGTCAATACATATACGTGAATATTGTTTGGTTCCCATTTTGTATTATGTTATATGTTTAATGCAATATGCTTAGCCCTCTTTGACTGGCTAGTAGTTATGAATGAAGTTATTATGTCGTATGTTGCTCTTGTTTTTTGTTCTATGTGCAGGTATCTGAGCATGACTGCGGAAGGATTGTGACTTGCTAAGGCAGGAGCGAGAGGCCACCACCATTGCAGCCACGACGATAGCGTTGGATTCCAGGTAGGTCGATCTACTGCATCCTATTTTCATTCGGTAATTAGGAATCAACACTCTAGCATGTCTCTTTGTTTCTAGACCCACTCTAGGGCTAGAAGGATCGTCTCTGTCTGCAGAGAGGATTTACTTCTTAACAAATTAGTGAATCCACTGGGGATCAGTGTGAGTTTGTCGTTTCATCTTGTTGGGTCAATTTAAATCATTGATTTTCTTATCTGTCTTTTTTTGGTTTGCTTGCTTAGTTTATATCCTTTGTTCAGCTCTAGAGTGTCAAGATTGACCTCTGCTCATTGAGTTTTGGTTTTTCCCTTTTTCCCATAGTTATCCAGCTTGGCACGCTTTTCGTCTGAACAGTCGCACCAATTGGCACAGGTTGCTTTTGTTGCAATCGCGCCAACCCCTGTTTAGCGCATATTACAGCCTTACAGTCACGCCGAATCCTGTAGGATTTGGTTTGACCTCCTTGATGAGTCTTTTGGTCAGTTGTGCTTGCCTCTGGATTATTTTTTGTGTGTAATTATGCCTTTGGGACTGTTTTGACTATTGTCAACTTGTTTTTATCAATCGTTTGTCTATTTTCTTATCATTGTAAATTAAGGCCTTAGGTTTCTAAGTGTCTTGGTGCACTGAGCCTTCTGTGTGGAAATCAAGTCTTTTGATTATTTTCAGTCTCATTCTTAGGTAGATTGCACTAAGTTTTCTTGATCATTTTGAGTGATTGCTTTGATTGAATAATCATTTTGTTTTTCGATTGATTCTCCTCTTTGTTTCTCCAAGCATAAATTAAATTTCTTGTTTTGGGTCATTTTGAAAACTGCCTTTTGGTTTGGAAGATTGCAACATTAGTTTGAGTGCTTTCTTGTGTTTGCTTTGCGTTTGATTGAGTCATTCGATTTCGATCCTTACACAATACTCAAGTTAGTGTTTGTTTTCATTTTTCATGTAATTAGTGTGTCATGTACTTCTTTTCATTGAAAAAAAAAAAAAAAAAAAAACATATTTTGCATTCTTTCCTTTGCATCGAAAGTGAAACATTCTTTTTCATAACTAGCATTTGATAAGTCTAGGAAAGAGTTTCATTTTCGTTTGATTGTGTTAGATGCATTAGTGGATTTCTTCACATACTTTCATTGTTTGCTATTGTTTGAAAGATCTCTATCCTTCTCGTAACTAGCATTCATTGAATCAAAAATTATGTTCATTTGCATATAGCTTGCATTTAGGAAATTTGAGATCCAAATTCGATAGGGCCTTGAAACTGAAACATAATCCAAGATCAACTTTAAAATTCATTCAATTAACCTAAGGAAGCATTGAAACCTAACGAAACGTTTTTAGTGATCTAGGCTAGAGACGTGTTCCGACGTCTTAAAACCTAGTAGCTGTCATTCGCCATCTGGATTTAGACAACGCTAGTATGGACTTGTGCTCCTCGTACCGTGTAGTATATAAAGGGAGACCCCTCTAGGTTGCAATCCTTTTCTCCATAGGAAGCCGAGTCTGCCGCCTTGTAACCATGATACACCGAACACAACATTTGGGGAGACTACCTGCACGTACATTAAGTCCTTGGTCATTTCTCTTTTATTTGATCACTAAGGTGCATATGGCAGTTCACGAAAACCTGGTATAACATCTTGCTTAGAGTACCTGAGTAGTCATTTTGATCTTTTCATGACTCTTTAAAAAAGAGAAGAGATCGTCGAGCACTTGTCCTTTCACGCTTGTTTAAAATTCAAAGTGACTAGATTCATCTTTTGCCTGTTTCTCGACTCTTAAAATATGAAACAACAAAATCTGGTTTCAGTGTCATAAAATTAATCACTTACGTTCACACTCCCGTTAAAAGTTTTATTACTTGACCTGTTGTTATTTTCCTTAGTTTTTGATATTGGAGCCTTTGTTTGGTTATATTTTTTCCTTTCTGTTTTGATATACAGTCACGGTGGCGGAACCACCAGTTTCGTCGTTCTCACTGCCTCCTAGTGGTAGTTCTTTCCAGGACGTTTCTTTTGAAACCCCTCAGTCCACTAGGTCTGCCAATTTTACACAGCCTATTCTCCCGTCTGTCCTGCCTCTTGCTACTGGATATCCTCTTGAAGAGCCAGTTGAATTCAATTGGCCTCCTTTTGGTGCTTGGTCTGGTTTTGGGGAAGAAGGTGATTTTCCTCCTCTTACATTGGGCTCACCATTTTTTTCTTCTGTCGTACCTCCTATTCCCTGTAGTCTTTTCGAAGATCTTACGGCGGAGTCAGACATGGATTCATCCAGTCCTGTTGGTAGTGAAGGAATGCGTGTTTCGACAAGAGAATATCAGCTTTTTCCTGAAGATGTCCCTCATGTTTATACTTAGTATTCTCCACTATTGGTGTCACTTCCACTTGGATATAGGTCCTTGAGTCAGATTGTGTCTGGTGTTGCATCCATAGCACAATCCAGTACATTAACTCCCCCTCAGAGTTCAGTCCTGCCTTCGTTAGGACTATCACCTTCGACACCTGGTTCGTTAGTTACTATTACATCTGTTCCAGTTCAACCGACTGTCTATGTGGCTTCATCCACACCAGTTGTTACCACTCAGTCATCGAGATCTTTTCACATTCGCAGGTCTATTTTTCTTAATCCTACGTGGCCTGTTAATCCCAGTCCTAGTACATCACAATCTAGTGCCGTGGAGGCCTCGCCTTATTCTAGTGAAGTTTCCACTACCCTGGTGATTCCTGACGGCCTTACTTTTGAAGAGTATCTGTTGGATGTTCAGCAGTAGAGCTCTCAGGGTTCTCAGCCACTCCAAGCTCCTAGAAATCCTCGATTCCATCACTATGATGTTGTTGGTAATCTTGTTTATTCATTCCCGCATCATTATGATGTGTATGGTAATCTTGTCTATTTGCCTCCAATTGATCCTTATCAGGCTGTCTATGATCCTAATTAGACCGTTACTCATCTTGGACCCACCTTACCAGTATAACCCTCTGGCTTACAAGGACAACCCTCATCGGGACAACATTTGGCTCAATAGGGCCCTGCCTCTGGTCCACAGGGACAACCTTACGGTCCACAAGGACAACCTTCACAAGGTCAACCTTTGGTCCAACACAGCCAACCCTACGGTCCGTCTGGTCAACCTCAGAATCAACTAGGACCATATTATGCTCCTGGGGGGATAATTTATCCACTACAGGGACAACCTTTGGCACCACAACCGCCGCCACATGTTTCGTATGGCCAAAAATTTATGCCACAAGCACAACCCTACGCTCCTCCTTCGGGTCAACCTGGTTATCAGGGATAACCTGGTCCATTGCAACCATCAGGCCAAGCTTTCCCACAAGGGAAACCCAGTGGCCCTTAGTACTTGGTTCAACCAGCTTAGCAACCGATTCAACCTACTCCTCAACCGGTTCCATTGTTTCAGTAGCCATTTATACCCACTTATAGTCAGCCAGGTTTACCTGCTCAGCAGCCTGCTCAACCTGCTCAGCTGGGTCCACCTGTTCAACCACAAGGCGCTTATTACCCTCAAGGTTCATATTAGCCGGTATATAGTGCGCCCCAAGTTTCTTACCCTTGAAATCAACCTGTATATCATCAACCTCAAAGCCATGCTTACATTCTACAACAGACTCCATATGCTGCTCAGCAGGGACCTCAATGGTCTACTCTGACTCAGTATCCTGGTCCTCAACCAAGTTATCTTGCTTCTAACCCCTATGGTCAGAATCCTTCGGGACAGAATGCATGGGGACAAAATCCCTCTTGGACTGGGTGGAATGTAAACACGGGTCCCGATCAAAGACCTTTGATGACTTTCAACACTCAATTACCATTTCTTGCTATGTTGGAATTACCTGATGTTTCAAAGTTAACGAACGATCCCATTCTTCATAACCTGTATTGGCCTCCGGGTCCGACCAAGATTCCTGGTGATTGTCCTAAATTTGAGGGCAAGCCTGGCGAAGACCCCCAAGCGCATGTTATGACTTACCATTTGTGGTGTTCCTCTAACTCTTGGGTTGACGATTCTATTCGACTCCATCTTTTCTAGCGAACTCTTACTGGTGTCGTTGCAAAGTGGTACATTGAGCTATCTCGTGGCGTCTTCTAAGACCAATTCTTTAGCCATGGCATTCCTTACACATTTTCAGTTACCAGTCCGCTATGACACCGGGATGCACCTCCTCACTTCATTGAAACAATACCAAGCTACTCATATCTCGGATCATATTCATGAGTGGCGACGTCATCGTCGCATGATCAAATTTGAAATTCCTGATAAGCTTCTGACTCATTGGTTCACCACCTCCTTTTTCAATCAGATTGCAAAAGACATAGCTATGGGGGCATGTGTAACCGAGGAAAAAACCATTTCTTACACCTAGTACCTTGATCTTGTGTACTCTCAGTCTGGCGCATTGTATGATATCTTGCCTGATGCTCTCGGACCTGGAACTTCTAAACCACCAGTGACTCCATCCATCGATGGTATTATTGGTTCCGTGTCTCAGACTTCTCAAAAGTCTTCTTCTTCAAATTATGGGAAGTTGAAGTCTACTCCTTCCAATAATGTTGCTTCTCAGTCCACCTCGAATTCTGATAAACCCATAGAAGTTAATGCCATTTAGGCCAATCCTACGGATAATCCTTCTAAAGGTAAAAATAAGGGTAAAGGTAAGGCCAAAGACGATACCCTGAAACAGGATTCTGAGAAACCTCGTGCTGGCGATGGTTCTCAACGCAAGCCAAAGTACCCTTGTTTGATTTGTGATGACGAGCACTTCACCAAGGACTATCCTAGATGATCCGAAGTGAGCCGATTGCTCAAAGGCACTCAGGGAACTCTAGCCATTCTTAAAGAAACCTTCCCATCTCAGCAGACCCAGATGGTAGAGCAACCTTAGTCCTCTACCCCATTTGGCTCTTAGGTGTTCATGATGAACGGTTCTGCAGCCGTTTCTATTGCTACTCGGTCGAAAGATTATACTGGATCATGTCAGGCCATGGGGAAGGAGATAGCTGATGCTCCTCCTCCTCCACCTATTACTGGCCCTCTTGAAATTGAAAGGCCCAATGCTGAATCCGTTGTATGGCCACCTTCGAAAGGTGTACTCTGAAATTATTCTTATAATCCCAACGCCCGTGTCGCTCACCATTACAATATTATTGATGATTTGGCTCTGGCACCATCCGCGATGTCCACGTTAGAAGTACTTCATAGTTATCCATCTCAGCGAAAAGATTTGTTATCTGCGATTGGCGGGATTGATCCTGTTGATACTAGCCTTCTTGCTTTCAATTTAGAGAATTTCATTCCACGACTTCCGCATTAGATTGCGCTCATTATTCAAGATTTTATTAATGGTCTCGATATCCATCGAGCAGTTGTGGACGAGGGTGCATCAACCTGTGTCATGTCATATTTGTGATGGAAAGCTATTGGTTCTCCAGTAATGAATTCATCACTGAATTCCCTTGAAGCATTTGATGGAAGAGAATCAAAGCCTTTAGGTGTTCTAGCTAGTTTACCGATTAATTTGAAAGGGAAGACATTCAATGTCGGGGTAGAAGTCATTGATGCTAAACTCAATTATAATCTTCTCCTCGGTCGTAGTTGGACCTACGCCATGTTATGTGTTTCGTCCACTCTCTTTCGTGTTCTGAAATTTCCACACGAAGGGAAGATTGTTACTGTTGATCAATTGTCCTTCTTCACCTCTTCTTCTGAGAACAATGTTCCGTATGTGGATCTGATTCCTACTCCCTAGGAGAGCGTAGGGCTGGGTCTTTTTAAGGATCCTGCCCTCATGGGTATTTTTCCTCTTCCTCCACCAAATACTGTTCAGATCAATACGATCTCTCAGTCTGATGACCCATGGATTATTCCTTCGCCTGAACAGATCGATTCCTTCAGAGATTCGATGCCCTTGAGTCCGATTGAGATTGACTATTGTGAACTCATTGCAGCTTCGGAAAATCCGTCCTCTGATCATGCTCCTTTGAGCATGTCTCTTGACATCTATTCTCAATCCTCTTGGCTTGGCGATTCGGATTCACCTGATCCTTTGAAAGAAGTGTTTCCCTCCTATTAAGCCATTGTGTAAACTATGTCTCTCAAATATTTGCTGTGGGACGATGGTCATCATCATTTCTCGTTCATGCCTGGCCTCAGGGCCATGTCTACTTGTCTTGATCATTTTTCATATCAGGTTCCTTCTCCTCCAATTAAAATGCCTATTCTGACACATGATGTCTTTACGAAAGGTAACTTGAGTAATATCACACAGACGATGCCTATTGACATTTCCGTTAAACCGGGAATTGTCGAGAACATCCATATTGGGGTCACTTGTTCTTCCGATGAAGTACAAGTTTATACTAGCCTTTTCCGCGAGTTCTGTGATCTCTTTGCATGGTACTATGAGGAAATGCCCAACATTGATCCTAGTATAGTGGTGCATGAAATACCTACTTGCCCTGGCTCGAAGCCTGTTTGCCAGCGTCTTCGTCCGGTGCACCCTAGAAAAGCTGTTGCCATTAAAGGTGAAGTTGAAAAGCTTCTCAGAGCTGGTTTCATTTATCTGATTCCTTTGACAAAATGGGTCTCTAATATTTTTCCTGCAGATAAGAAACAGGGAACCATTTGAGTTTGTGTTGATTATCGTGATATTAATCGAGCTTGTCCCAAGGATAATTATCCTACTCCTTTTATCGATCAAATCATTAACGACTGTGTCGGGAGTGATATTTTTTCCCTCATGGATGGTTTTTCTGGTTATAATCAGATTAAAATTCTCCCGACTGATCAACATAAGACTACCTTCATCTGTCCTTGGGTTACTTTCGCATATAATAAGCTCCCTTTTGGCTTAAAGAATGCTGGGGCTACATTTCAACGAGCGATGTCATATGCTTTTCACGATATTCGTCACATCATTCAGCCCTATCTGGATGACCTTCTCGCTCATTCAACTAAGCGTATGGACCATCCTGACCATCTTCGTCAGATTTTTCTTCGTTGTTGACGTTACAATATTCGACTTAATCTGCACAAGTGCGTCTTCTGTGTTGATTCTGGTAGACTCTTAGGGTTTATCGTGTCCAAAGACAGAATTCACCTCGATCCACTCAAGGTTGAGGCTATTATCAATCTCCCCTCTCCCTCCTCATTGCATAAGTTGCAGAGTTTGCAAGGGAAGGCTAATTTTCTATGTCGTTTTATACCTAACTATGCAGAAGTGGCTAAAGGATACACACAATTATTAAAGCGGGGCATCCCTTTCTGTTGGGATGAGATTGCTCAGAAGTCTTTTGAGGCAATGAAGACGTTACTTGTCAACACTCCTCTGTTGCATCCTTCCAACTATCATCATGATTTTTCCCTCTATTTAGCCGCCGCCTTCAGCACGATTGCCATGGTTCTGGTACAAGACGATGATGACAGTAATGAGAATTTTATCTATTACTTGTCTCATAACCTTCTCGATCCTGATACATGCTATGCCCATGTCGAGAAGTTAGCATTATTTGTGGTTCAAATAGTTCAACATTTTCGTCATTATATTCTTTTGCATGCTGTGACTGTGATTTTTGATTGCAACCCCATGACCTATATATTGTCTCGACAATTGCTGGGGGGGAAATGTTGGCATGTGTTGTCCTTGATGGCAACTTAGTTGATGAAATGAGATGATTGGAAATATAATGCAGAGTGTTGTCCTTGATGGCAATCTATCTGATGAAGTTGTACTTGATGAACTTGTTAATGATATAAATCTGATGTATCTACACTCAGTACAGAAGTTGTAGAAGAAATAATCTACAGTATGTGCAAGAAGAATGTCAAACAAGATATGTAACGAAGCATACGCGGGTTTGATTAGTAGAAGTCGCGTATGCATGTGGAAAAGATCGTGCCAAGTCGCGTATGCCTAATTGCGCTCTAAATTTATAAAACTAGGGGTTATTACCATGGTATTGACCCATTGTATTGAGCGCTAGATTGTCTATTTGATCCCGTCCAGGAATACCATTGAATGTAATGTGGTTTTGACTCATGGTATTGAAAAAGGCTAAATCTATATAAGGAGAAGAATTTCATTGTGCAAAGTGTGTGTGAGTCTGGGCTTTAAGGAATACTTCACTCTGGAGTATATCTGCATGGTTGAACTCTGCTCTTAATTGATAGATCTGAATCTATGATGCATCTATGAACATAATGAAGGTTCAAGATCTCTAGATCTTGAAATGGTGAATCTCTTGGATGATCTGAACTGAAGTGATGAAGACCTGGCGCAAATCTGTTGAAGAAGTTGAAGAAATCTGGGTAAGTTCATAGATCCGGTCTGATCTGCAAAATTTATCTTTTATAGATCTATACACAGGTTCATTTCGTGAAAAGCACATGTATACGCGGCTCTATTCAGACAAAAGCGCGTATGGGTTGTTAGGGTTTTTCTGATAAATTGCACAAATGTATACGCGGGTTCATGTCATTAAGGACGCGTGTATACGCGGGTCTATTTAAAGAAAAGCGCGTATGATATTTAAATTGCTGGTTGCTCAGAAGATAATTGAGGTGCTGCATATCTGTTCTGAAGTCTGGGCTGTCTCTGATATTCTGGTTACAGTGGTATCACTATTCTGTTTGATGAAATGAGAAAAGGATGCTTGGTGACAAGTGAAGGATTGTGTTGAAGCTGTTTGATCCAGTTTGAAAATTGATGAAACGTGGTCTGCAGTGGATCTGAGGGTTGAAGCCTTTAGTCTGAAAGTAGAAGCTTTCTGCCAGTAGAGGCTGGTGCAAATATCAGGGGGTTGCAGCTCCCTTCCAGGAGAGGCTGGTAAACGAGAGAAGGTTGTAGCCTTCTGCAGGAAGGTGCCTGCGTGCTGGTATGAGTCTGCGCCAGTACATGATTGTAAGATGTTTTCTTTATATAATAAATATTGAAGACTGAGACGACGGCAACGGTGGTTTTCTCCCGAATTGGGTTTCCACCTTAAATCCTGGTGTTCATGTGTGTGGATGATATGTGATGCTTTATTATGTTCTTACTGCACTTGTTTACTGCTTTCTTAACTTCTGATGAATGAATAAAGCACTGATCTAAGTTAAGAATTAACTGCTTATTTGTATCTTTGTGCATACACGAGTTTCCTTCTGGTTAGCTACATATATACGCGAGTTCTGTTCAGGAAAGTAGCGTATGGGTTTAAAAGCAAGAAAAATAAATAAGTTTTCTAAATATTGATTCACCCCCCCCTCTCAGTATTTTCCCAACAATTGGTATCAGAGCCAGGTCCTTCTGAAAAGGCTTAACCGCTAGAAGGAAGTTCAAGCAAGATGAGAAATCAAGAGGGAACAACATCCATCAAGCCTCCGATCTTCAACAGAAGTAATCTAATCTTCTGGAAAATAAGGATGAGGTCCTATCTTCAGTCTATGGGAGCAGATATATGGGCCATTGTTGAACAAGGATATCAATATCCAGCCACTGTACCAACGGATGCAACAGAAAAGAAGAATTATGAAACAAATGCAAAGGCGGTCAATGCTCTGTTAGGGAGTCTAAATGAATCAGAATTTGTCAAGGTCATGTAGCTGAATACAGCAAAAGCAATATGGGACAAAATCATTCTAAGTTATGAAGGTGATGCAAAGGTAAAAAGTGCAAAACTCCAAACTCTCATAATTGAATATGAAAAGTTAAGAATGCATAGTGATGAGAGTATTGCTAGTTTCTTTTTACGTCTTGATGACATTGTAAATCGTATGAGAAATCTGGGAGAAACAATAACATAATCTACTTTGGTTGAGAAAATCTTGAGATCACTAACGGCAAAATTTGAGTCAAAAGTTTCTGCTCTTGAAGAAAAACAGGATTTTCAAAACCTTACTGTGGTACAACTTCATGGCATTCTAACTGCTTATGAAATGAGAAGAGGAGGACCATCTGAAGTCAAAGAAGCCGTATTTAGAGCTTCTACAAAAGGGAAAGAAGTACAAGAAGCAGAAGGATCAGGATATGTTTCAGAAGAAGAGGAGGCAAACTTTGTAAAGAAACTTCAACTTGGTACAGGACGATTTAGAGGTAAGGTTCCTTTCAAATGCTTTAATTGTGGAAGAGTTGGTCACTATGCTGCCAAGTGTCCTTACAAAGAAACACCTGCTAAAGGAAAGGAAGTAGCAAGAAGAAATAAGAACCGGTCTAGCACTAGAAAAATTTACTATACTCATGAAGATAGTGACGGGTTATCTGATAGTGAGGAAGAAGGTGAACAAGATCTTAGACTTCTTATGGCTTTTGAAAATGAATCTAAAGAAGAAAAGGATACTTTTATGGATGCTCTAGAGGACAATGATTTTCTTAATGAAAACAATCAACTCAAAATATGCTTAGAAGAAAGTAAAATAATCATAGAGGCCCTGAAAAATCAGATTGAAGAAGAGAAAAAGCACAATGAAAAATTAGAATGTGAAGTGGTAAGTCTAAGAAAAGAACTTGAGAAAGTAAAGACTCTGAACCTTAGATTTGCTAAAGGATCTGAAACCTTGGATGAAATTATCAAGGTACAACGTTCTCCTCTTATAAAGATAGGTCTTGGATATACCGGAGAGTCTTCTCAGGCTTCAGCACCAAACTATCTAAAAGAAGCTACAACTGGTCTACAACATTCTGCCACTTAGCAAAGGGATAAAGACTTCTCACAGGTAAAGCATGTTCAGCTCAAGTCAAGGAACTTCAACTCGAATACTCCTCAAAGGAACACCAACCAGCAGGTAAATTCAAATAGAAGATTTCATGATCGCAGAAATTTCTACTTCAATGGACAATGTTTCTCATGTCACAATTTTGGTCATAAAGCTGTTCAATGTGTTGCATATAAAACTATCATGACAAGAGAAGCAAGAAAGAAAAGGACCGATATTGGAACAAAGAAGAATACCTATAACAACTTTTCTCCTCTTCAAAAGGAAGTTGAATGTACTTATTGCAATAACTTTGGCCATGAAGAATCTGAATGCAGGAGCAAAGTCCAGCCAAAAGAACATGTTCCTTCAAGCACCAAAGTATGGAAAAAGAAGGATTTACAGGTTGAAAATTGTGGCATAGCTTTATTTGCAGAAGGTGAAGAAAATCAATGGTACATTGATAGTGGATGCTCAAAACACATGACAGGTGACACGAACAAACTTCTTGCATATAGTGCTCTAGAAAAAGAAAAGAATGTTACTTTTGGAAATGATACACCTGCTGTTATTAAAGGAAAAGGGTCTGTTTTCTTAAAAGAAAAAGTGAAAGCCAATAATGTCATGTATGTGGATGGATTAAAACATAACTTGTTAAGTGTAAGTCAAATGTGTGACCAAGGAACTGAAGTTGTCTTCAGTTCAAAAGAATGTGTGGTACGTGATCTTGATACAGGTAAAACAATTATAAAAGGAAACAGAACTCCAAGTAACCTGTATGTATTGAAGAACTGCAAAGAACAATGTTACTTGAGAAAATATTCAGAAAATTGGCTATTGCATAGAAGGTTGGGGCATCTGAGCTTCTCTCAAATCAACAAGTCAAGCAGACTTAAAGTTGTTCGTGGTCTTCCTAATATTACTCTTCCTGAAAATATCATATGTAAATCTTGCCAATTCGGTAAGCAGACCAGAGTGCAATTTAATGCCAAGGAAGGATCATCAAGTGGGCCTCTTGAACTTATTCATACAGATATATGTGGACCTATGAGGAAAAAGTCACCACGTGGTGAAGAATACTATATCTTATTTATTGAAGATTTCTCTAGAATGTGTTGGATTGGGTTGCTTAAACACAAAGATGAAGCATTTGAGAAATTTCAGATATTCAAAGCTCTGGTTGAAAATGAATTAGATCTAAAAATCAAATGTCTTAGATCTGATCGAGGAGGTGAATATACATCAAATGAATTTCTTGAATTTTGTGAACAACATGGCATAAAAAGACAGTTTTTTGTAGCAGGCACTCCACAACAGAATGGTGTAACAGAAAGAATTAATAGAACAATTCAACAAATGGCTAGAGCCATGCTTGATGATTCCGGAACACCTGACACATTTTGGGGAGAAGCAGCTCATACAGCGGTAAATATTCTCAACAAGGCACATGTTCGTGTAAATAGTGACAAAACGCCATATGAACTCTGGTATGGTAATCCTCCCACTGTGAAGCGTTTTAAAGTTTTTGGGAGCAAATGTTTTATCAAAAATAATGATGAAAATCTTGGCAAGTTTGAACCAAGAGCAGATGAAGGTATACTTCTTGGTTATTCCTCTCAAATTAAAGCATATAAATGTTACAATAGAAGACTTCGAAATATTGTTGAATGTATTGATGTTGTTATTGATGAGTCTCCTGCAGCTCCAAAAGAAGAAAAACAAACAACAAATGAAGGTGATGATGATGTATATCCTTCTACATCAAATAGAAATGATACAGACAGTGAACCCAATGAAGAATCTGGAGATGATTTATCTGAAAAAGCTCCATCCAGATATGTTCAAAAGAACCATCCAGAATCTCAAATTTTGGGTGACAAGGGATCAGGTGTACAAACAAGAAGGACTCTTGTGGGATCCTCTAGCTATTTGGAATTTCTATCCACTGTTGAACCACACAATGTCAATCAAGCTAGCAAAGATGAATGTTGGATTCAAGCCATGAATGAAGAGCTTGATCAAATTGAAAAGAATCACACTTGGGAGTTAGTTCCAAGACCACATGATAAAAATGTCATTGGAACTAAATGGGTATTCAAAAACAAGTTAAATGAAAATGGGGATGTTGTAAGAAACAAAGCTAGACTTGTTTGCAAGGGGTACACTCAACAAGAAGGTATAGACTTTGAAGAAACTTTTGCTCCTGTAGCTAGACTTGAAGCTATAAGAATGTTTCTTGCCTTCTCAAGCTTTCAACAAATCAAAGTTTATTAAATGGATGTTAAATCTGCTTTTCTCAATGGTGATCTAGAAGAAGAGGTTTATATAGAACAACCAGAAGGATTCATTTTGGGAAATGATATAAATCTTGTTTGTAGACTTAAAAAGGCTCTATATGGTCTCAAAAAAGCTCCAAGGGCACGGTATTATCGTCTTGACAAATATCTTCATCAACAAGGATTTTCAAAGGGGTCTGCTGACAGCAACTTATACACAAAAATTGAAAATGATAAATTATTGATTGTGATTGTATATGTTGATGATATCATCTTTGGAAGTAATGAAGAATCTATGAGTCAGAAATTTGCTTCTGTTATGCAGCAAGAATTTGAAATGTCTTTACTTGGGGAACTAACATTCTTCCGTGGCTTGCAAGTACATCAAACGATAGATGGTATATTCTTATCACAAGAAAAATACCTTAAGCAAATTCTAAAGAAGTATGGCATGGAAGAATGCAAACCTGTAAGTACACCAATGATAACCGGATGTAATCTCAGTTCTCATGATGATTCTCCCACGGTGAATCAACCAGAATACAGATCTATGATTGGAAGTCTACTCTATCTCACTGGGACTAGACCAGACATTATGCATGTAGTTGGGATTGTTGGGCGATTCCAAGCTAATCCAAAAGAGTCTCACCTTCAGGCTGTTAAAACAATATTCAAATATCTACAAGGAACTCAAGACTTTGGACTATGGTATCCAAAGAATGCTGATCTTACTCTTCATGCTTACACTGATGCAGATTGGGCTGGAAATGTTGATGATCGGAAAAGCACTAGTGGTGGTGCATTCTATATGGGGCCCCGGGTAGTATCTTGGTTCAGCAAGAAGCAAAGCTCTATTGCCTTATCTACAGCAGAAGCAGAATATGTGGCTGCCGCATCATGTTGCACTCAACTTCTTTGGATGATGCAAACCTTACAAGACATTCAAATCAAATGTTCACCTCCTATCTCCATTATGTGTGATAATACAAGTGCCATCATTATCTCAAAGAATCCTGTTATGCATTCCAAGACCAAGCACATTCCCATCAAGTATCACTTCTTACGTGAACAAGTGCTTGAACAAAAGGTGAAGTTGGAGTATGTTCCCTCCAAAGAACAAGTTGCTGATATATTTACCAAACCTCTGCCCAGGGAAGCATTCGAATATCTCAGACAGAAGCTGGGTATTGTCTCTGCCTCTCAGAAATTCATATCTGATTAAATTCAGAAGATTACAGTGGATACACGGTTTTCATTAAAGACAGTCGTGTATATACGCGAGTTTATCCTCCGAAAGCCGCGTATGGTTGATTGCTGACAATTTTTGTGTGGGGTCAGCACTGTTTAGCACAACTGCAGTGGTGTTTGATATCTCTGATGCTGTATGGTATCTCTGGTGATGTTTTATCTCTTCTAATTTTGATTCATTCTCTGAAATTGGGTGAAGATGCCTTGATGATCTTCTGTTGAAAGTGTTCAGGATGCACAAGCTAAGGGGGAGATGAAGGAATAATCTGATGTACAGGTTCAGGGGGAGCATTAGCCTTGCTGAGTATTCTGCATTAGGCATTGTGATTCTGAAATATGATCACCTTCTTAAAGTCCTTTTCTTGGTTTTGATTATAAAAGGTCATATTTGTAATTTGATGTAAAGGTCATATTGAGATCAATGATGTAAATTTGTAATATTCAGTCATGTAAGGACTTGTTCAAATTTGTAAACCCACTTGGTTGGGTAGTTGAGTCAAAATGTGTAAACCTACCTGTGTAAATCCACTTGGCTGGATCATTGATGTAAGTATGAGTCCTTGGTCTTAGAGTCATGTACTTTATTGAAAATTATGGTTGAAGTTTCAGCATGAACTCAGGGGGAGCATGGCAACTTCAGTACACATCAGATCTACAACGCTCTTGCACTTCGTGATGGTTTTGATCCGCCCTTTGCCCTTGATGTCAAAGGGGGAGAATGACATGGTGTTTGAATAGGGGGAGATTGATCAAACACCATCATGGTTGCCATCAAGTCCAAAGGGGGAGATTGTTGGCATGTGTTGTCCTTGATGGAAACTTAGTTGATGAAATGAGATGATTGGAAATATAATGCAGAGTGTTGTCCTTGATGGAAATCTATCTGATGAAGTTGTACTTGATGAACTAGTTAATGATGTAAATCTGATGTATCTACAATCAGTACAGAAGTTGTAGAAGAAAGAATCTACAGTATGTGCAAGAATAATGTCAAACAAGATATGTAACGAAGCATACGCAGGTTTGATTAGTAGAAGTCGCGTATGCACGCGGAAAATATCGTGCCAAGTCGCGTATGCCTAATTGCGCTCTAAATTTATAAAACTAGGGGTTACTACCATGGTATTGACCCATTGTATTGAGCGTTGAATTGTCTATTTGATCCCGTCCAGGAATACCATTGAATGTAATGTGGTTTTGACTCATGGTGTTGAAAAAGGCTAAATCTATATAAGGAGAAGAATTTCATTGTGCAAAGTGTGTGTGAGTCTGGGCTTTAAGGAATACTTCACTCTGGAGTATATCTGCATGGTTGAACTCTGCTCTTAATTGATAGATCTGAATCTATGATGCATCTATGAACATAATGAAGGTTCAATATCTCTAGATCTTGAAATGGTGAATCTCTTGGATGATCTGAACTGAAGTGATGAAGACCTGGCGCAAATCTGTTGAAGAAGTTGAAGAAATCTGGGTAAGTTCATAGATTTGGTCTGATCTGAAAAATTTATCTTTTATAGATCTATACGCAGGTTCGTTTCGTGAAAAGCGCGTGTATACGCGGCTCTATTCAGAAAAAAGCGTGTATGGGTTGTTAGGGTTTTTCTGATAAATTGCACAAATGTATACGCGGGTTCACGTCTTTAAGGACGTGTGTATACGCGGGTCTGTTTAAAGAAAAGCACGTATGATATTTAAATTGCTGGTTGCTCAGAAGATAATTGAGGTGCTGCATATCTGTTCTGAAGTCTGGGCTGTCTCTGATATTCTGGTTATAGTGGTATCACTGTTCTGTTTGATGAAATTAGAAAAGGATGCTTGGTGACAAGTGAAGGATTGTATTGAAGCTGTTTGATCCAGTTTAAAAATTTATGAAACGTGGTCTGCAGTGGATCTGAGGGTTGAAGCCTTCAGTCTGAAAGTAGAAGCTTTCTGCCAGTAGAGGCTGGTGCAAATATCAGGGGGTTGCAGCTCCCTTCCAGGAGAGGCTGGTAAACGAGAGAAGGTTGTAGCTTTCTGCAGGTGGGTGCCTGCGTGTTGGTATGAGTCTGCGCCATTACATGATTGTAAGATGTTTTCTTTATATAATAAATATTGAAGACTGAGACGACGGCAGCGGTGGTTTTCTCCCGAATTGGGTTTCCACCTTAAATCCTAGTGTTTATGTGTGTTGATGATATGTGATGCTTTATTCTGTTCTTACTGCACCTATTTACTGCCTTCTTAACTTCTAATGAATGAATAAAGCAGTGATCTAAGTTAAGAATTAACTGCTTATTTATATCTCTGTGCATACGCGAGTTTCCTTCTGGCTATCTGCGTATATACGTGAGTTCTGTTCAGGAAAGTAGCGTATGGGTTTAAAAGCAAGAAAAATAAATAGGTTTTCTAAATACTAATTCACCCCCCCCCCCCTCTCAGTATTTTTCCAACAGGAAATACTCGAAGTGGATTGTCATACTCCAAGAGTTAGATTTGGAATTTACTGCTGTCAAGTCGAAGAAATCATTAGTCTTTGCTGATTTGATCTGTTCCCTCCCTTCAGACTCTCCTCCATCTCGTTCTGAGGAATACATTCCAGACGATACACTCTTCTTGATTAGCACCCTCGATCCTTGGTACGGTGATATCATCGTCTATCTCTAGAATTCTACTTTCAGATCTGAGTTGACGAAGGATGCCCGCCGACGCATCCGTCATCAGTCGCAACCTTATCGTATAGTCAGAGATACACTCTATCGTGTCAGAGTGGATTTCATACTCTGCCGATGTTTGACTCTCGAGGAAGCTGAGAAAGCCCTAAATGATTGTCACACTGGTGCATATGGTGGTCACATCTCTGGTTATGCCACTGCACAGAAGATTCTTCGTGCTGGTTATTTCTGGCCTTCTATCTTCAAGGACTGCATTGTCACGGTTCATAAATGTCATGATTGCCAGATCTATCAACGTAAGATGTGTTTGCCGTCTGTACCTCTTCATCCTGTCACTACTGTTGGTCCCTTTATGAAGTGGGGCATCGATTTTATGAT
The DNA here is from genome assembly GCA_034641835.2 of Pinus albicaulis. NCBI lineage: Eukaryota > Viridiplantae > Streptophyta > Pinopsida > Pinales > Pinaceae > Pinus > Pinus albicaulis. The sequence goes on from JAXQQM020079118.1 coordinate 127,051, forward strand.
GTGTAACCCTCACTCGGCCGGGGGGAATGCTTATACTATCGTAGCCGTGGACTACTTCACCAAATGGGCCGAAGCAATGCCTACAATTTCTGCTGATGGTAAGACAGCTGCTCAATTCATATTCAATCACATCATTGCTAGGTTTGGTGTCCCTCAAGCCATCGTTACCAATCATGGTTCCCATTTTCGACATTACATGGTGGCAGAGTTGACTTCTAAGTTGGGTCTGCGTCACGACAGCTCAACGTCGTACTATCCTCAGGCCAATGGCCAGGTTGAAGCCATGAACAAAGTTCTTGTTACTATTCTTCAACGTACGATTCAGATCCACAAATCCAATTGGCATCTCATGTTGTTTTCGGCTCTTTGGGCATACCGAACCTCAATTAAGAATGCAACCGGATTCACTCCTTTTCAGTTGGTTTATGATCTAGAAGCTACTCTTCCAATTGAGTGTGAAATACCTTTGCTCAATTTGGCTGTTGAATTACTGCCGAACACTTCGCCAGAAGAAGAGCGTCTCCTTTACTTAGAAAGGTTGGATGAAACCCACCGCTTTACTGCTCTGGTTATTGAATCATAGAAAAAGTGGGTCGAAGCTCATTTTGACCAATCAGTTTCCCCTCGTTCTTTTGTTGAAGGAGATCTCGTCCTCCTGTATGACCCAGCTCATGATAAGCTGGGGGCAGGAAAATTTCAACCCATGTGGCATGGGCCCTACATTATTAAACATGTGTTGCAGAATGGGGCCTATGAGCTTATTGATTACGAAGGTCATCCCCTAGAACAGCTAGAAATGGGTTGTATCTCAAAAAATATTATGCATGAGTCATTCATGCATGATTTGTGTACATAGGTGTTTTTTTTTCATTTTTATACATGTTTTGATTTAGTGTGCTTTGCGAGCATTTTCCTACTTATTGGGTCTTGCTTATTTGTGCAGATGTCTAATACCCCTTATGTCGGTTTCACGAATGGTGCTTCCCGCAGTTCCAGGAATTTGTCTTCAGCAGCCTGGGTAATCTATGATCCTGCTGGTGAGTTAATAGAACTGCAAGGTATTTTTCTAGGACGGACTACAAACAATGTCGCTGAATATAGTGTTGTCCTTGAACTATTAACCGAGGCAATCAACCTCGGCATACGCGCATTTCTTGTAAATATAGATTCATAGCTTGTTGTTCTGCAACTCAATAGTCATTATTCGGTCAGAAACCCATACATTTTGAGATTGTATTTACATATTCGTTTGTTGGAAATACATTTTGATTGTATCACATGTTAGCCACCTATGAAATTTGATTATACCAAAAGGTGGCTAAAACATTTTTTGGAGCCTTCAAGGAACAAATTTTATTGCAAAAAAAAAAGTGTTATCTCTTGAAGACTCTTGAAGGCCTCATGCCTCTGTCCAAAATCTTCCCTACTGTGCCCATTTTACACTCTGGAATTCTGCTAATTTCATGAGATGAAATTGCTGCAAAATCACCTTTTTTTTCCTTTCCTCACTTGAAAAACCAGCCTCCATTTTGCTCCCCTTTTCCTCCATAAGAATCCTCTATTTTTCGTATTTCCCATTCTTCCATTCATACAGATTATTTTTTGCCACCGTTGGTTGATGCCATCACACGGCTACGCTCCTCCCTACACCCTCTGAAGCAGTAAAACCAAATAAAACAGGATTTTGTAATATTGTTTTGTATTGTGCAGGTGTTTGAATGAAATTTCGTTTTATGAGTTAGATTCTGTACTTCATGAATGGCTATCGATCACTGGAAGGATCGATAGTGCTCCAGTATGGTGTTGTAATTTTGTTGCCCGTAGAACCTGCGAACCTTGTCCAAAGGAAGAAACCCGCTTATAGAAGAAATAAATCGGGTTTACAGTTAATGGAGCCACAGTTCCGAGGTTTGAACCTGGATTTTAATGGGCCAGAGCGAATACAACGAATTGCGTTAGCCTTGGGTTAACCCCACGGTCAATCATTGTACAAAACTAGAGCAGTTTGATCGCACCGCCTTTGAAAGGAAAGTTGTATTCCTCACTTGGACGCAATCAATGCCACAGGCTGACACGTGGCCTTAAGCGGTTTGGAGATACCGCCCTCATCGCACATTAAAGGTCGAATGTGGGCTCAGCGCGATATTGACGTGCACCGTCCGATCTAAGGCTACCTCATCGGACGGTGATCACGCTCAAAAGAAGATCAGGGGATAAACTAAGGTATGGCACGATCCATGGCCCACAATAAATCGCCCTGGTCCCCCCGGCCACGACAGCATTCAACAGTCCCACAGAACCGGTGGTCCCCAATGCCTAGTCAGCATACACATCAGCACCCCCGCGGCAGCAACTGATTGGCGAGGGTCTTGTTTGGTTGCTCGCATGGTCGTGAAATCCAGACCCGATAAACTTTATATGGCGGATTTCATAAAAATTTCGGGTCACACTTGGGTTGACGTTAGCAGGCCCCAAAACGGACCAAGGGAACTTTATATGGCGGATTTCATAAAAATTTCGGGTCACAAACACCCTGATGTCAGAAAGTCCCTTTTGTGACCTGAAATGGTTATACAACTTGGTTTTATCAAAAGTTTTGAAGTCCGGATATATTATTTGGTAAGGGTGATTAAATGGTTTTTATATTGTGCCGAAGAAAAAAGCCAAAGGCTGGGGTTTAACTCTCACGCCTTCGATTCTTTAAAGGGAATCCATCCATGGGTTCAAATTTCCATCCTGGTCAATACCTCAAAGGCATTGATGCCTCACGAGTCCTGCGCAATACTGCACACCAAAAGAACACAGTAAATGAATCAGAAATTGAAGAGTATTAGTGTCGAAGACAAAACGCACCAGAATGGAAGATTGAAGACAAATTTAGGAGGATTACGGCTAAGATTGATTATCAAAAGCCTAATCCTCCCAATTAAGACACAATTAAAAGGAAATCAAAGTGTTTTATCAGACAGAAGGCCTCCATCGCCACATGTGAGGCAAATTGATTCCTCCCAGCTACCACGGTGCCACCTGTACCTCAAAGCATTCAAACAGAGGCCGAAGTTATTGATCAAGATCAGATATTCGCCTCAGCGTAGCCAGAAAGTTAATTTTGCAAATGAATTTAATGAAAAAATATTAGCAGAATTACTTTAACATAACAGAGAGCCTCAAAAGTCAATAAGAGCTCCCACCGAGCTTAATCTTAAATGAAAAACATTAATACAGTCAGGAACATCTGTAAACTTCTTCATCGAGCCCCCCAAAGGCTGAGAAGCCATTAAGACTGTATTAATTATCTTTGAAGATATTTTATCAGATATCACCTCCTCATTCTTCTATAAATACTACTGGAAAAGATGAGAGAGGGGTTGGTTGCTGAATTTTGAAATATACTTGAGCTTGAGACTTCTACTTGTAAATAGTGTTCACTGGCTCTTGAAGCTCTGCTTGTGACAGATAAGTTAGTCTGGGAAGTGTAGATGATTTTTAAGCTAGAGCATTGGAATTCAAGCTGTAAGTGGTTTGGAGCATCAATACAAGCTGATTTATGGGATGCTGGTCTATGTCGACAATGATGTTATTTCTTATTGTAGACTATTATTTTGTTTCTGTTTTCACTGTGTTCATATTCTCTTATAAAGAACAACATGCATAGAGTTAGGACCTACTGTATATCAGTACCCTTCTCTGACTGAAAACCTTTATCTAAATTTTTTCTTCCAATTTGTGTTATTTAGGAATAATCTAATTCAGTTCAAGCATAGGAATGCAGGCGTTCCCTCGTCCTACTATCTGAGCTAGTTGTTATTCTTAAATGTTATTTTCAGTATATGTTACGTAGAGATGAACTAAGGAAGATATGGTGTGCCCTGGTCCTAGTTTTACCCCAAAAGACTGTCTGAAAGTTTCCCTTGGAATGTGTTAAAAGCTGGCTAGTTTAAAAGTACTTACCAGATCTTAGGCCATTCTTAGTTATCTATGTGTTTGTCCTGAAAGTTACCAAGTAGAGCAGAGCTAGGAGAGGATTTGTGGTGAGCCCGACCCGCTAGTTTCTTCTCCAACAGTTGCGTTCAAGTTTCCCTCTATTTTTATTATGTTTTCTATTGAAAGTGTATCAAAGGCTGGCTAGTTTCGAAGTACTTACCAGATCCTGGATTTCTTTTATGTCTTTCTTAAGTGTTTGTCAAAGGCTGGCTAGTTTTGAAGTACTTACCAGATCCTAGACTACTTTTTGTTCTTCATTTGTTTAATTCCCTTTCTTTTTGTATCATTTCATTCCATAAATCAAACTTTAAAGAGATCCTTAGACATAGATGACTTGCCCCATGGACCACTCTTGAACCTTGCTGTTTCAATTAAACCCTATTATGACTCCATAGCCCAATGAACCTAAACCTGCAATTATCTATCTTTCTAGCCAAAGCTTGTTCTGATTGCTTGGAACTTCACACCTTTGAAACTCTTTGCACTTAGAATTTTCCACCTCAAACAATAATCATGCTCAACCATCCAAAAACAAAACAAACCCTCGACCTTCATAACTAGCCTAATATCATTACCCAAAACTTCAAAGACAAATCCATCTTTGCACTTATTGGAGAGATCCCTCTTCGGATTCAGGAGGGCTAGATCCTAGAATCCCAAAGTGGTTGAAATGATGTTCTCCCTACAGTTGGAATTTTTCCAATCTTGCTAATTACAAGGTACCACTACAAGAAAAAAGCACATTGGTGAGGGTCATGCTTGTGACGGACCTTTAAGGTCCGTCACCAATGTCACATATGTTGACGGTCCTTAAAAAACCGTCACTTTAAGTGTATATAGTGATGGCCCTTTATGGTCCATCACCAAAGACACTTTCAATGACACTTTTGGTGAGGGTCGTTAAAGGCCCATCACTAATTCTCTCTTTGGTGACACTTCTAGTGACGAACTTTTAATGACCCTCACCAATGCTCTTTTTGTTACTTTTGGTGACGGTCAAAAAATGTTCGTTATCATTGATCATTAAAATGGCACCACTGTAAGTGTATATAGTGATGGTCCTTTATGGTCCGTCACCAAAGACATTTTCAATGACACTTTTGGTGAGGGTCGTTAAAGGCCCATCACTAATTCTCTCTTTGGTGACACTTCTAGTGACGAAATTTTAATGACCCTCACCAATGCTCTTTTTGTTACTTTTGGTGACGGTCAAAAAATGCCCGTCATCATTGATCATTCCAATGAGTTTTTGATGACACTATGTGCCTGTTATTATTTTTTTTGTCAAAATATAATGATTTAATACCATTATTGTGGAGTATTTTTTATAATATGTCCAAGGCCATAGTGGTTAGGGTCAACCAATTTTTTTAGAAGTAATTAGTGTGTATCATTTCCCTCAAGTAATGACTAGTCGAATAGAGATTTCCTATGAGTCAACACATGATTCATATTAAGTTTATTATCTAGAAAATTCCCTTTAGATAAAGTTCCATTATTGTGTCTAGGAAATATATTATTTAATACATAACAAAGCTTTGACAATTCTATTAATGAGAAAGACCTAACAATCCTCAACAATCTGGGCACACCTTAAATTAATGCTTTGGCACACACTAACATTTCTTAGCACCCCACATGTCGTGGAACATCATTGTACCTAGAACATCTTGTGATGACACTGACGCCCAAGCACATGGTGGCATGTGCTAGCACAACATGGAACTCTCCTAGCATGTGTTGGCATGCTGCATATAGTCCCTAGCATGCCCTGGAACACCTTGGTTGAATGCATTGACATACATTAGCACTTGGCACACAATGCCACTTGGCATGTATTGGGACCTATTATTAGTGTGCCTAGCATGCCCCTTTTAAAAAAGATAAAGTCTTGACTTATTAACCCTCTTATTGGTTCTTCCTTTTGTTTCCTTGACACATATTGACATACCCTGGCACCCTGTGCCACATCCTTAGCACCTAGCATGTATTGACATATCTTGGCACTATTAATTTTCACATGATATAATTAGCACACCCTGGAACTCCCAAGCACACTTTGGGAATTCTTGACATGCCTTCATATTCCCTAGCATGTCTTGCCAATGCTTAGCATACCTTGTCACTCCCTCTTTGGCATGACAACTAACATTCATTAACACTAGTCTCTGGCACAAGTTCCTCATATTCATTAACTTCCATGAATTTTTACCTAGTGCTCCCTTAATGTTTTTTCCTATTAATCCTTAACACTCATCAACATGCATTATCACTCTCTAGCACACCTTAGCACTCTTCAACATTCCCTTCCACTTCATAACATGCATAACACTATTCCCTGACACATATTGGTGCTTGGAAAGTCTTAGCATGATTGGAATACGTTGAGATGCCTCGGTATGATTTGGCATGGTTTAATATTAAATTTATTTGTGATGATCAATTGTTGGAAAGTATATGAGAAGCCACAAAGGAATACTTGGCACTTAGAATGCACTAAGACTTTTCACTTGGCACCTATTGCCCCCTAGTGTTGGTGTGCGTAGCATGCCCCTCTTGGAAAAGGTAAATTGATGACTTATTAAACCTCTTATGTGTTCATTTCCTTGTAGTTTAACTTTTTTCTCCCTTTTGTTGTCTTCACAGTCCCTCACACGCATTGACACACCCTTGCACATCTTGGCATGCCTTATCACTTGGCACATCTTAGCATGTTTGACATGTATTCCCACTATCTGGCACATCAAGGGGGTGAAGAGAGATGTAGTCCTAAAGTAGGTCGAGTATGAGGGCCAAGTAAGGGTTGCTAAAGGGAGGTCATGATCATCCTCCAAGAGCAATATCATCATGAGAGGGTTCAAAAGAATGTTGCATACCTTAATGGTCGGTTTGTGCTAGGAAGTAGGATGGCATATTGTTGGTTCTCTTATGGCAGATCGAGCTTAAGAGAGGTTTCTCATGAGAATTTGGGCATGTGATTTCAATGGTGTCTTTGTGTGAAGGCCGCATCAAATTATGAAATGTTGAAATTTGCAACAAGAAACAGTGAGATTGGAAACCAAAAAGGAAAAAAAAAAATGCACCCATACTGGTGAGGAATTTTGATGCACCATGAGTGAGGAATGTGGGGCGTCTAATTTATTTTTCCCTTAAATAAATTGGACAATAAATTTTAATTTCATCTCATAACAACTTGTGTCAGTTAATTAAGTCATGATGACCAAGTTAGCTCAAGAAATTCAAGTACTTGAGGGTCTAAGATGAGGCATCTAGAGGGATTCTAATATTTTTGGGGTCCAGTTGAAGTTGATGCATTAGTGGGGTGGAAGTGTAATTAACTCAATTAAATGAGTTAAAATTAGTTTAACTAGTTCTAACTGAGTGATGAGCTAGTGAGAGGTCCAGTGAATTAAATTAGATTTAATTCACAATGAGTGATCAATCATATAACTGAAAATTCACTATTAATAGTTGCATGCATGTCAGTTTCGAGGAATACCCAGCTGAGACAGAGGTTAAAGGGAACATAACTATCAGTTGTATTCAGAGAAATTTTCCCATGTTCAATTATAAAGTCATTTGGATGCCATGATGGATTGAACAATCAAGGAAGACTGATTTTCCTAATTAATAAGGAGTTAATTCCCTAGGAATTTCATGAGCAAGGCAGGCTGAAGTAAGGATGAGAATTGGCTAAGTACTAGACTGTGTTTGCCTAGATCAACGGGAGACAATTAACAGAGTGTTGGAGAATCTCATGAGAGATTAAGCATTAATTTATTGTTTCATGATTCCTTGACTTAATACACAATAGAGATAGAGGGGTTTTGAGCAGTTTCTTTCCCCAAATACATCATATTGTTGTGCGATTGATAATTTATTTCTCTTACTTATATGTGATTGTGCGATCGTGTTTTGTTTCTGCAAATTGTAGGAAGGATTCAATATCTTGTTTTAGTAGATTACAAGATCAGATTGAATCTCGTTGGTTAGATTTTCTACTATATGGTATCAGAGCAGGAATTTTTTGGGCGGTGAAGAGAATATCTGAATATATTGGTGTAAAAATTTCAAAAAAAATATATAATATTTGGATTCCTTGCGAAAATCTACCCAAAAAAAAAAAAAATCGGTTGAATCGGAGCTCGGATGAGGGAGATATCATCGATTTAAAATCAAATGTTTTTTAGAAACTTTTTGTAACGTCGGGACAATTATACTATGCGCGAGTTAAGAACCTATATGTACTTGAGGTACCAGATGCATGCAAAGCTTTTAGGAGAAAGGTAGAAGTTGTTGGTATAGAAAACCCAGACAAAGATAGAACTCAAAGGGAGCTCACACAACAAATAATGGAAAATATGACAATGATAATGGCTCAAAGTCAGACCAAGAGTCTAGATCCATAGTGATCTAATAGGCAACAAAAGGTGAAGAATGGTAGGAAAAACCCTCCTATTTATAACAAAATATTGGGTCATTCTAGATCTTGGTGCATGATTAAAATAATATTAACCAAATCTAGATCCACCTTTTATGGAATATTTTATTATATTTGTTGGAGGAAAAAGTATTTGACTTGTGTCAAATCCCTTTATTTGTCAAAAATAAATAAATAAATGATTTATTTATCTTTTTAAGGAAGTGGTTGAAAGATAATCAAATAAATAATGATTTATTTAATTATTTGTGGGTGATTTGGTCATATTTAATAAGGAATATTATCTAAATAAGATTTAAATAATTATTCCTAGAAAATAATAAGATAAATAAAGGTTTATCTAATTAATTTCTTTGTTTTAGGTTAAACATGACTAGGAATAATAATTAAATTATGGTTTAATTAATTATTCCATGAGGAAAATCAAACAAAATAGGTTTGTTTAATATTTCCTTTTGGGGTTTCCTGTTTAGACCATAAACAACCTAATAAATGTGGTTTATTAAGTTATTTTACATAGTGAAAGTAATTTTACTTAGGGTAAAATTGGTCTTACATGGTGTACTTGGGTCCATCTAATGATAAGAGGTTAGATGACCAAAAAATGGTGTAACAGATTGCCCCCCAGCATGCGAGTGTTAGGAGAAAATCGTATGACCGAAGTACGTTGTAAGAACTCAGTCACCAGACATCAAGAGGGAAGTCAGAGAGAGAAATGTGAGGTAGACTAAGGTGCTGAAGAACTAGACCCTGAGGAGACGAGACTTACAGGTGCAACAAGTCTCTTTTTATGAGAGGGTACCTGTGCTAAAGGCGGCGGGGGAGGCATACCTATGCCCGCCGAGACAAAGTACAAAAGAATAGTGTGTCCAGTAACCAAGGGACCGAACCATAAAGTACAGCCGACATAATCATGAGCCAGATAAAAATACAATGAAGAATCCCACATACATGTTGTGCCTGGGATAACAGCCAGGACTTATACAATAATATCTGAGTACATGAGATACAAATACAACCCAAATGCCCCCTATAAGCGGGGAAGGGCTCACAAAATCTAACTGATACATGCAAATCAAAGAGGCGCTGCAAGCGGCTAAGGCCGACATCATCAAATATATGGAGCTACATCGAGGGCTGCAATGAAGAGGTCATCCGGGCATGTGGGGGGCTACCTGCAGGGCCACCCCCTCATGAGGGCTGAGACATCTCACACACACCCGAGAATCACCAAGAGCTGCTGCTGCATCACTGAACCATCAAGTATACAGATCTCGATCATGCTGAAAGGATCTGGAATGGAGAAACAATCAAGTCAAAGGGAAATGAGAGATCCCTTTGCTTGATCCGAGGCACCAAACAAGAGTGGAAGCTGGAACCAAGGTACACCGCCCTCTAGACCTGTCTTCTGGAATGAAGGAGCTGATGTCGACAGAAGGAGGTCTGCCATAGGTGAGGCAATGAGAGATCCTAAACTAAGGCACGAGAGAAAATAGTAGAGAGACGGACAGACTGATACCAATGATGATGGTGGAATGGAAGGGACTGAGTAGCGAATGGACGACTTCCCTTGTTAGAGCATAAAGGGCATGAATGACGTGGCAGCGACTGACACAATATCATAAGGGATAGGGGACAGTGGGACTGAAAGCCATAATGTGCGACACAAGAGAGAGACCAAGCAATGAAGGATGGAGGGATATAGCCGGGTACAAAGGGACTCGGGATAGACTCTATGAAAGCAATGATGACTCAACTTGGATGTTCTAAACAAGGGCGACTCGATGGTGCTGCCACACAGTAAAGGCCCAATGGGGGACCATGAAAAAATGAGTACAAGATGGTAACTCATGACGAAAATTGACACGAACAAAGACAAGTAAGGAGGCAAAATGGTGCCCCAAGTACAAGTGTCGTAAGTGAAGAAATGCTATTTTAAGGGGAGGTGAAGTGACCCTTCTTGGAAAAAATGTGTCGTGGTGAGGTATCAAATCACAAAAAACTAATAGATACCCATTTGAGGACTCGGTGAGAGCTTTCCAACGATGCAGACGGTTTGTCAAACGGGGCTACGGTATGGTCGCAGCAGGCGAAAGAAGAAACAAGGGTTCTCTTTTAATAAGGCAGTTTTCCCTCCAAATTCACTCATTTGCTAGTGTTGTTGTGGTGAATGTAGGGAGGAGAGAAGGCCCTAAATCTTGCGTCGAGCGTAGCGGACAAACCGACCGTTGGAATCAAGATCCGTCAGTGGCAGGTAAGAGGCCTAACCTTACTCTTTCATTTTGATGGATTGAAAGTTCAGTTTAGGGCCCAAAACCTCAGTAACAGACCCTCCTTCATCTCTACGACCAGGTCGCACTTTTTGGGCCAAAAAGTGCGACCTGGGAAGCAGGTTTCAGGGCAAAAACTGTGACCTGTCCCAGAATTGGGCAGAAAAGTGCGACCTGGAAGATGAGGGGGTTTTAGTGCTGTTTTATGGCTGAGAGTTGGGTTTTTATGTTTGGTTATGGTATTCCCTATCTGTATGCTGACAAAGATGATGTTTTTGTGCAGATATGGTAGATATACGGGCTAACTGGAGAGAGAGAGAGACCTGGGTACATTACGAGCAGAGATCCAGGCAGATCAGGGTGTCCGTCGTGTGTTGGCCAGGTTTGGGGTTCTAAAGTTTTTGGAGAACCCTTCGATGAGGGCGGGAGAGCCTTTATTGGCCCGGATTATCAGTTACTGGGATCCAGAGCATGAGGTCTTTGTAGTGCAGGGGCACAGGATCGAACTGACAGTCCAGGATGTGTATTTCCTGACTGGTCTCCCGCCACTGGGGATGGTGGGAAACACGGAGCCAGTATTACCGCGGGGGCGGCATATCATGGAGTTTGTGGAGCGACATTGTTGACCGGGTCTCCAAGTCAAGGGGACTCGGATACCGATCGGGGATCTAGAGAGATTAGAGACCTGTGTAGTGGCCGCAGCGGTGCTGCGTATCTTGGGCAACCAGGCGCTCCATCACATCACTAGGGGAAAGATGATGATTGTGGAGAGTGTGTTGAGTGGGACCTACTATGGGTGGGCCCAAATGATGTTGGTGTCACTAAAACGACAGTTGTCGCTCTGCAAGAGGCAAGTGAACCACGATTGCTCGTATGGGACTTTATTGTGTGCCTTCTTCTTTGAGAAGATCCCAACCTTACGACCTCGTATATAGCTCCCAGATGGGGGCCCGAGAGAGCCCAGGATGCACCGGTGGGGGCGGCTACTCTGCATAGGAGGAGGAGGGGCAGTCGGACGAGTGTTTCGACCTGATTTTTTTGCCCATTGGGATCAGATGCCGTTATATATAGACAACTATCCCTATAGTGGGATGAGTTATTGTGGAGATCTGGACTTACCACTTCCGCCTGGTCGAGTATGGGGGCCTGATGGTAAGTGATAAGTAACTATTCTTTTGTTTTGGCATGTTAAAGTTAGTGAATCGTAGAAAGGGTACTGATTCATGTACTTTTGGTATGCAGATATAGCTCCAGTCAAACCGGCTGGATATATGGGACGACCAGCGGCATATGGAGCTGCAGGTCCGAGTGGGTCGAGAGCAGCGCATGATGAGGATGCAGTCGCCCTTCTGGAGGACATCTGCCGTAGATGCGAGAGGTTGCTGACCGGAGTTTCAGAGCGCGGGTGGCAGGACTTAGACGACCAGTACGTGGAGCAGTGTATTGGTCTACCCTCGGAGTGGCGGGGTGTCATGCGGCGCATGGCGATGGCCGATCAAGGCATACATGATCTACGAGCTGCAGGAGCAGAGCCATTGGCTCGGGATCCGCTAGATAGTGAGTAGGTGGGGGGGCATGTGGTGCCCCCTCGTGTGTATGTAGGGGCAGATGGTGCCCCCAGTTTTGAGTTTTTGTAACATGCGATGGGCATGTCATATGTATCAGAGTAGATGGACTCTAAACAAATGTTTTGCGACACATATTATGGATATGCATCATTTTTAATGATTATGAATGTTATTGTCTTTTATGAAATGCGTGTGATAAATGCCAATCTAGAACATGGTTTGCAATGCTATCTACATAGTGATTTTGTTCTCGAGGTAAATGGTTGAAAATTATGGTTTCAAATTCACGTATCAAGAGTTTCACTCGTAAATATCGTCTAAACAACACAGAGTTATGCACATGATAAACACCATTTAGTTGCATGACAAGAAGTAGGGAATCCAAACGAACATGCAGATGGAGGATGTGATGAAAGAGGGCATCGGCTAAGAGACCACGCACTGCATCATATTCGGCCTGATTTTTGGTGGCAGTACCAATGCAGACCCCGTTTGAGAGAACAAGGGCATGCAAGGGGGTGAAAATGGCCCAACCTGCCGAGGCTAGATTCCGAGAGTAACAACTTGCACCATCGGTGTAACCGATAAAGGGTGGGGACGGGAGGTCCTGCGGAATGGTGTTACAAGACAAAAAATGGGGGGAGGAGATACAATGACGGCAGCGTGAGTGCACAGAAGACATCGAGCGGCGACTGCGGGAGGGAGTGCAATGAGCAGGATGGCTATGACTCATATACAAACAAGAGGGTGGTATATGAGGGCTATAGGAGGTATGGCGGGGACTCAGGCTGTGGAGGTCAACAGAGATATGGGTGGAGTGATCTCGTGTATGGGTAGAAAAGAGGGGGTCAAGGGTGGTCACTGAAGGGGGGTCAGGTGAGACAATAGGGGAGGATGCAAGGGGACTGGGCTCCAAAGGTCTCACAGAAGAGGATAGGTAAAGAATGGTCGTAGTAGACTCCGTCATTTGAACATCAGGGGGGGGAATGTTGATGGGAGCGGGGGGATCTTCAAGCTGGCCCGAAGCATACTGCGCGAGTATGGGAGAGGCGGATTGATTTTTTTCAACCTCATACTCGCGGACTACTTCTAAAGAGGCGCGGTAATGCGTCAGGTGAGGACAATGGTGGGAGTAATGGCCATGGATACTGCACAAAGCGCAGGGTTTGCTAGTGTGAATAGTTCTTGGGTTCTTGGTTACGGACGAGGACGGAAGAGAAGGGTCGGAGACCGTAGACTCAGGGAACGCGACTTTAAACATGGGTTGAATGCGGGGCAACTCAGGACAAGTATGGGTGGCATGACCGACGACATCACACAAGGCACAAGGCTTGGCGGGCGGAGGAGGAGTAGGGTTAGTCGGAGTGGCCTTGTCTTTAGATGCCCCCTTGCGAGCTTTTCCTTTCTTTCCTGAAGCTGTCACCACAGGGGTAGGGTCCTGGGGAGGTGCAGGGGGCATGGTAGCAATGGAGGAAGCGAGGGGGACCGGTTGAACCGGTGTCAAAGCAAGATAGCGTTTGGGGTGACCAGGAGGGGTAGCGGCTGGAGGTTCAAGGTACCAGACGGGTATACCGAGGGTCAGGTTAGGGAAAGAGAGGGTGGACATGACGAGGACCGAATAGACTCTGGGAGGGGGAGCCAGGAACGGTATCTGACCAGCGGGATAATGACCAGGAGGAACAGTTCCGAGATGGTTAAGGCCTGGGGGAACCGATCCAGGGGGATAAAGGGATTCAGGGATATCAGCTGTAGGAGAAGGGCCAGAAGGAGGAGGTACGGCTGGCGGAGATGAAGGGCTAGGAGCGGGTTGCGGTGGGCGAGGTGGAGTCTGAGGTTGCTGACAAGCCGAAGCGGGTCGCTTAAGGGCAGCCTGAGACGATTGCATCATGCAAACATTCGACAAGCTGGGATCAGAGATAGGAGGAGGGGGGAGACCAGGAAAAGTTCCAAGTAGGGAGGAATCTTTGTAGACGCCGGGGGAGACGCTGGTCAAGGAATCGACGGTTTGCTTATTGGCTACAGAAGAGATGGTCGTCTAAGGAGAGGTCTGAGACTTTGGCTCATGATAGGTCAACTGGTCGATGGTGACTATCTTCCCATTGTGAGGAAAAGACATCTTTCGAAAAACCGCGGATGGGACAACAGACATGGCATAGGTGTAGCTTTGCCCCAATAGAATTTTGTAGTCTAGAGGGGCGTCGATGACTTCGATGTCAACGCAAACAGTCTTACCGGCAAGGGTGATAGGACAATTACGAAAAAGTCCAATGGGCTGAGAGGCGTGGCCGTCCCACGCTCGAAGGGTGATCGTGGAAGGGGCCAAGTCAGGAGATCCGAGTTGCTTCCAAACTGAAGCGAACATCACAAAGGTGGATGCCCCCTCATCAATTATACATCAAGAAACGTTGACATTCCAGATTTTGACTGGGATTTGGAAGGCGACGGAAGCAGGAAGAGGAGGATGTTCTGATTGATGGGCGTCGAAAACAATCATTTGGTCATCAGCAGGATCTACAGTCAGCGCCCACGGCGTATAGCGCAGGGCCTTCTTTTGGGAAGGGCACGATTGGAGGAGTTCCAATGTGGAAATGGAAGCGGAGATTGTGCCAAATCATCTACTATGCTATATGAATGAGCAGCTCGACCAGAAGCAGCATTTCGACATAATGGTCCTTTAGGAATCTTGGTATGAACCTCAACTTTGGGTTGAGGGATATGTAAGGGGCCATTGGATGTTGAAAGAGGCTCTGTAGAACCTGAAGAAGGGGACTCGGGGGCAGACTGAGCGGGAGGCTTGGGGTACTGGCGAGACCGAGTTTGAAGGTGAAGGTCGACGGGAGGGGATGGATCAGAGTTCATCATGAGGATCTGGTAATCGGAGGAACCAGAAATGGAAGGTGGAGTGGCAACCTGTCCGTCAGGTGGTTGGGTAGCCACGAATCCTTGCTGAGGGAAAGGATCAGTAAACATAGTTGGTTGAGTAGTGGCCACATTAGGGGGAGCATTAGGGGAGGCATGTTGTCCACGCAATGTGGCTTGAGACTCCCACATCTGCCGCATCTGGGGTAAGAGGGGAAAATCGTGGGTGTAATTACCATAAACACCGCAACACGAACAAGGCTTATTTGTTCGAAGAGGCCTGTCCAGCTTGGGCTGAGTGCCCTGTTGCTGGTTAGCGGTGTTAGGGTCAATACCTTGAGGATTGGGCCCACGAGTACCAGGGGCAGATTGGTTTGGATTGCCTCTCCGCCTTCTTTGAGAAGAAGGGGGATTAGTCGCGCCCTGCTGTGCAAATACTTGCCCTGGAGGGGGCTGTAGGTGTTGTTGCGGGGTTGGAGGAGGTAAGGGAGAAGGAAGCGCATATGCTGGAGGAGCTGGCGCACCAGGCTGCAGATAAGGGTAATGATTAGGTTGGGCAACATTGAGGTAAGCAGGAGGTTGGGCAAAAGGAGGAGGTAGGCCGTATCCTGGATACATGCTACCGGGAGGAGGAAGAGTGCTAGAGGTGCTGGCCCCTCCCTGATGGATACCATAGCCCATAATAGGTTGAGCATACAGATGAGAAAGGGTTCCAACGATACCGTCAGCGGAATGAGATGCCCCGAGGCATTAGCACCACCGGGCTTGGGGAGGTCAGGGAGGACGATATAAACATAACCAGATTGAGCATAGATCAGGTCATATTTCAAGGCTATTTGGAGGGCGGCTTCTTCGGTTTGAGGGAAATGGGATGGGACATCTTTGCCAATGGGAGATAAGAGAGAGTGAAGGAACCAATCCATATATACCAGATCTTCGAAGGGGGGAGCTCGACATAAGCTTCGTCTTTGTCGCCACTCCTGGACATGAGTGGAAAGGCGGGTCGAAGAGGTTTGCTTGAAAGAGGTCAAAAGCTCCGTACTAGTATCGTATCGGAGAGGGAGCTAGAAATAAGATAAAAAGGCTTAGGCAATGGTCACAAAGGTGGTATGGGAAGAGGTGGCTTGGTCGACATACCATTTAGAAGCTTCGCCGGTAAGCGTGCGTTGGAACAATCGAAGACGGATGGAGTCATCGGTAATGGAATTGGAGGAACACCACATGTGGAAAGATCGTAAATGGTTGGTTGGATCTTCTCCAGAAAGGCCTTCAAACTTAGGGATGTCGGAGGGGAGCTTGGTTGGCATGGTAGGCCAACCAACATCGTGGCGGATAGGGTCGTTGATCAACTGATTGAAATCGGGGAGGCTGAGGCCTGTGATGTACGGGAGCAAGGGTGCGGCCGAGGTAGTTCCTGTGGCGGTTCTGCTAGTAGTAGTTCTGGCATTAGGGTCGGGAGCACTGCTAGCGTTAGGCCTTGGACCAGACATAGTGAAGGTGACAGGGGGAGAACCAGAAGGAAAAGGAGAACCCAAAGAATCAGAAGAGGAGTCGGAGTGCGGACTTGGAGGAGGACTGGCTCGATGACGGTGGGACGAAGCAGGTCGATCGACCGGAAACTGAGGGTGAAGGCCAAGAAGTCTCCGGGAAGTGCGCCTTGGGGGCGCAATGATGATAACAAAAACATGGCACAAGGGGAAGAAGAACGACCACAAGGGCAAGGAGGTGCAGAATCAAGTGATTACAATGTCGAAACAAGGGCAGATAGGTGCAGTATCAATTGATTTTAAAGTCTTTGCCTGGCGGTGTGAACCAGGCTCTTCTTCGCTTAGGGTGAGTGTGTGGCGTGCGTTAATTTTAATTTTTAAACCCTTTTTGTTTTGAGAGCAAGAGAAAAAGTGTGCTGCGTAACTGAAAATAAATCTACAGAGAACAGTATATAATGCTGAAATAACAGAAAATTAACAGCTACTATTGCATCGATTCAACCCAACAAGGTGGGTCCCTCAAAACTAATCTAAAAGAGGGAAAAAATCTAGTCAAAACACACTAAAAGGAGGCCAATAGATCTAGGGTTGGAAGGGACAGGGATCTAAAGGAGAAAGCTGCTGAAAATAGGTGCAGATCACAGCCAAGAGGCAGAGGCAAGGTGGCTGGAAATAAAGAGGAAATCAAAAAAAAGCAGAAGGGGCAAGGAGGAGGTCCAAACAAAGCTACAAGAGGTGGTTTGAAAGGAATAAGAGCTTATTTAAAGAGATCTGAGGATGAGGGATTAGATCTGAAAAAGGGAAGGCTGAAACTCTGAAAAAACAGATAGCTGAAACAGCTAAAAACTCTTCCACAAAAAGTGGAGGGTACTGAAGCCCTAGGAGGCTAGGTTCCCACTTAGATGAGCAAAAAAGATCAGAAACGGGTCTAAACGGGTGAAGACAGAGGCTGGAAAACCCTGACAGAAGCTTCAGCAAAACCCAAAAAAATTGCAGAAAAACAGCTGAAAATTTGGCAGGTTGCAGGTTCTTACCTGTTTTCAGTGCAGGTCGCAGAAAATTGGCTGAAAAGTGTGACCTGGAGGTCCAGGTTGCAGGTTATGGGCTGAAAAGTGTGACCTGAAGCTCCGGGTGTCTCGGCGGCAGATTTTCAGAAAAGTTGCCGTCTCAGTTGCGGCTGATGTCTGTCACCTGCACAATAGGGCCAGAAACATGCGGAAGTTAGAAATTTTAATGTTTTAGGGTTTTATGTGAGAAAAACAACATAAAAATAGGAAAAACAAAAAGCTGAAAAGAAACCCTTGGGTCTGAAGTAGCTGGATATGTAGGAATATGAAAAACGACAGCGGTCGTAATTGAAAACCCATGTGGAGTCGCCAATTGTTAGTATGAATCCTTTGTCAATGTGTACAAAAAAATACCACTTTAGCTACACATAACTAATAGCCCTAACATCAAAAGTGGCTGCCAATATCTTCAGATCTGCAGTTAGTTGATCAAGACAAGAGCTGCAAAAAACCAGATCTATGCATAGAAAGACATTAAGCAGTAAAAAGAAAGGTTTGCTCCATATATCCAATAGACAAGACAAGAACAATTTTTGAAAGAATTTTTTGTATTAAGGGCACCTGGGAGGAAAACAAGAAGATATTTCCAATTCTCCTCAATGGGATGGGTTCTTGGAAGTCCTCAGCACTTCAGATCTAGCATTTCTCTCTCCTGTTGGTGTAGAAAACCCAGACAAAGATAGAACTCAAAGGGAGCTCACACAACAAATAATGTAGAAAAATGTGACCAAGTGTATAGATCCAGAGTGATCTAATAGGAAACAAAAGGTGAAGAATGGTAGGAAAAACCCTCCTATTTATAACAAAATATTGGTCATTCTAGATCTTGGTGCATGATTAAAATAATGTTAACCAAATCTAGATCCACCTTTTATGGAATATTTTATTATATTTGTTGGAGGGAAAAAGTATTTGACTTGGGTCAAATCCCTTTATTTGTTAATAATAAATAAATAAATGATTTATTTATCTTTTTAAGGCAGTGGTTGAAGGATAATTAAATAAATAATGATTTATTTAATTATTTGTGGGTGATTTGGTCATATTTAACAAGGAATATTATCTAAATAAGATTTAAATAATTATTCCTAGAAAATAATAAGATAAATAAAGGTTTATCTAATTAATTTCTTTGTTTTGGGTTAAACATGACTAGGAATAATAATTAAATTATGGTTTAATTAATTATTCTATGAGGAAAATCAAACAAATATAGGTTTGTTTAATATTTCTTTTTGGGGTTTCCTGTTTAGACCATAAACAACCTAATAAATGTGGTTTATTAAGTTATTTTACATAGTGAAAGCAATTTTACTTAGGGTAAAATTGGTCTTACATGGTGTACTTGGGTCCATCTAATGATAAGAGGTTAGATGACCAAAAAATGGTGTAACAGTAGTAGATCTCAGAGATGGTATCAATGTGCATTATGTTTAAGGAAAAATTGGACGGTGATTAGAATTTCTTAGGATATAAGGTGACTATTACGCTTTTAATAAACTAAAATGATATACATGTGACTACAATAAAAACAACTTGCAACAAAACCAGGTGAACGAAAATATACAACCCACCAAATAGGAGGAACGGGCAGTGAGAACAAAGTAGAATGGAAAAATTGCACCAACCCTTAGACACCTTGACAAGAATAGGGAAGAAACACTGACAAAGGATTCGAGCCACAAACCTACACCTAGAGGTGGCAATGGTGAAACCAACATTGGGATAACACTTAACCTCCTATGATTGTGGTGAGTTGCAATATGCAATGTAAGAAAAGCAACAACATCGAGCCCATCTCTATAATACACATAGAACCTCCTCCAATGGTGGTGGCAGGTACATGGAAAAGAAAGAAAGATGTTGATCTGATGGAAAAGTAGGGAAAATCAACACAAAAAAGAGGGTTGTGATGACCAGGGTTCCAATCATTGAACCTTCTCCCCCATCAATGCATGCCCTTTTATTAAATTTCGTATTAGTAATAAATATTTTGTAAAACCTAGTCACAAAATTTGAAGCTCAATAATATTACCTCTTGTCTTCAATATTTTCCATCCTTAGATATATGCACAATGTCAAAGTTTCTTTTAAAATCAATAAAAAAATAAATGAGATGTTATTTTTCTTCTCCACAATCCTTGATAATAACTGTAAGGTTGGTAGAGTCTTGGGACTGTGGTTTAGAGACAACTGGGAGTGATTATTGTAAGAATTATCCTAGTTCAAATTCTAGTTTGCATGCTTCTATCCCATATAGGTTTGCCAAATGTGGCTATTTTTTATAATGAAAATTGTTGATATCCTTTAACTAGATTAATTTTTGGTGTTGGCTATACACCAACAAAGTATATTATTCACTTATGTGTAAGAGGGCTAGTTGAACTTAATTTTGGGATTATTGTCTATTAAAATATGAATTACCATGTAGAAAAAATGTAAGGATTGTATGATGATTAGTTGTAGAATTATGATTCTTAATAAGATTTTTTCATTATCCCTTCTATTATTATCCCAAATCTAATAATGTTTAATCAAGCCAAATAAATTTTCTAAAATTGGGCCAATAATGATTTTCCAATAATTGGCTGAGTCAATTTGGCTTTCAAATTGGAAAATAGGGAAAATTTGAGCATGGGAGGAATTGGCGCCTCATCCTCTTTAGAAATAACAAAAAAATCTAATTAGACCTATTAATTTATGAAGGTAATAAGGACCTAAAGCTATTGAGGATTACAATTTGGATAGAAGCTATGAATGCATGAGTACTTAGAAATATGTTCTAAAATTAATTCTATTTTGTAATTCATTTTAGTAAAAAAGTTAAAATTTTAGGTTTAACAACTGAGAGTAAATGTGTATCTCATGCATGACTTAAACTAGGAGTAATCACAACCCATGGGACATAGAATATATGGTGGCAAGGTGTTATGTTAAGGCACTCCATGGTGAAAATGCCACCCGTTTGAAACCCCATGGGAAAAAATTCACCCATGCTAAGTGTTTGTGTGGCTAATTATCTCAACTCTCACATTACCTAAAAAAAACCTAGGAGTAATCTCAAAAATATATTCTTAGCTAAAAGTATAAAGACAAATCAAGGTAGAGGCTTTATCACACTTAAGAAATTGAGTAGTTGAGAGTGTGAGAGAGAAAGGATTCGGGAAAAGGCATATCCAAGAAGCAAGTAGAAATCTGTATATGTGTAGTAAAGCTCTGTACAAGTATACAAAACTACTCTATGGTGTATGAAACCATTTTTTACAATCATATGGGCATATCCACACATTTGTGTGGGAACGACACACAACAATATTTAGTTGTTTTTGCTTTTTCTTAGTAGGTTTTACTTTCTCAAGTAAGTCCATACAAGCATAACTCAAGATGTTTTTTGGTATCCATATAGTGTTATTTTTTATAGTATCTTGTGGAGGTACCCTTGTAGGTTTTTGAAAGGAATGAAAAGTTGATTTAAAGGATTATTTATCTTTGTATGTGTGAAACTGTTTTATGCTTTTGTTCTTTAATTTCTAGCTATTATATGATTGATTATCTGGTACAAAATTTAACCTCAATATTAGCTTAATTCAGCAAGCTACTTGTTCAATTAAGATCATATTAAGGACAATAGTCCCTTATTACTTAAGATTTTCACATGGTATTAAAGCTAGCCATGAGATTCACAAACATTTGGAGTAGTAAATCCATCGAGAAGAAGGACAAAAAATTAGAGGGTTTACAAAAAATCATATTTGGGAGTTTGTGTAGTATATATTAGATATGGTATCAATGTCCATTAGGTTTAATGGAAAATTGGATGGTGCTTATAATTTCTTAGCATAGAAGGTGACTGTTACACTCTTAATAGAATAAAATGATCTGTGGTTGTTATCAAGGATGTTACGACTCCACCTATATATCTACAATAGTTGGTATCTCATAACAAGAAGGAAGTGAAGGTCAAGAAGATGATGGTGTATAGTGTAATTAACTCCAAAAATTTGGAGAAATCACATAAAATGTAGTGCAATACCCAAGAATGAAAGATAAAAGAGGTCAACGATAAGAAATATCATGTATTTCTCCACCTTTTGCTACCAACCGAGCTTTGTATTTCTCCAGCTTGCCTTCTACATTCATCTTCTTCTTAAACACCCATTTTCTCCCGATGGGCTTCCTTCCAGCCGGCAACTCCACCAGATCCCATGCCTCATTTTTGTGTAAGGATGCCATTTCATCAACCATGGCCTCCTTCCAGAGTTTTCCATCCTCTGAATCTACTTCCTCCTTGACAGTTCTGGGATCATCATCAGTTATAGTTAAGGAAAAACCTGAACAGAAAGAAGATGGACTATACCTTTCTGGTTGCCTTCTATCTTGAACTGATCTTCTCAAAGCTGGAGTTTGTGGCTCTTCCTCTTCTGAATCTTCTTCTGCTGCAGAGTCTGATTCATACTCCTTTAGCTCAAACTCTATCTTCTCAGGTTCCTTTGGTATGATTTCATGTTTAACAACATCTTTCACCTCTCTAAACCCCACATCTCAGTTGTACACAACCTTCCTTGTTTTCGGGTTCCAAAGCTTGTAACCTTTTAAACCATCCTTATACCCAATAAAGATGCATCTTTCAGATTTATTATCCAACTTGGTCCCTTTCTCCTTTGGAACATGTACATATGCATCACATCCAAATACCTTTAGATGTGAAATAGAGGTTTTCTTAACAGTCCATACCTCATGTGGAGTCTTATCCTCCAACGCTGATGACGGTGATTTGTTAACTAAGTAACATGCAGTCTCCACTGCCTCTACTCTGGGGAATCTTTGTCCTTAAATCTAAGACTGACTTGTTATGCTTCTGCTTGCTCTTTCCATCAAGAGGTTCATTCAGGTTCATTCTCATTTTCTCTGCACGTTTCGTTGAGGTGTGTATGAGTATCTCTTCTCATTTCGTGCTAGAAACCACAACACTTCTTATAGAACTTTAAAATTCCTTCTGTAGAACTCCCACCATTATCCGTCCTCGCCGCCTTATCTTCTTTTCTCAGTCTGTTTTTCCTCTACCGCAGCCTTGGAATTTTAAATTTGTCAAAGACTTCGATTCTTCCTCAAGAAATATATCCATGTATTCCTTGAGAATTCATCTATGAATGAAACATAGTAAACAGACTTTCCCAGTGATGGAACTGACACAGGTCCAAACACATCACTGTGCACAAGTTCTAATATCTTGTTTGCCCTCTTAGCACCAGAAGGAAAACTCACCCGATTCTGCCTCCCATATACACAATGTTCACAGAAATCGAAATCCAGAGAACAATTAGACATACCTTCTACCATACCCTCTCTATGCAGTATCTGAAGGCCCTTCTCTCCAATATGTCCAAGCCTTTGATGCCATAGCATGGTCTTTTCTCCAGAGACAGCTAGGCTTTCCGTCCCACTTTCAGGAACCACAGAACTGTTACACCCATCAATAATAGTACTACCTTGTAGCTTGTACAGAGTTCCAGTCCGAACTCCCCGCATTAATACCAGTGCTCCCCGAACCATCTTGTAGGCATCTTTCTCGAACACTGTTTTTACACCTGCATCATCCATATTGCTTACAGAAATCATATTTCTGGCCAATGCAGGAATATGCAGAACACCAAGAAGTTTTCTAATCCTTCCACCTTGCATATTCAGCTTGACCTTTCCACGTCCGACGATTCTGGCCTTCCTATCATCCCCTAGGAATGTATCGCCACCTTCATATTTCTCATACTCGCAGAACCACTCCCTATGGGGAGTGAAGTGAAAGGATGCACCTAATTCAATCAACCATGACTCATGATCTACATGTGTATTTGAAGAAGAAGCCAAATACACATCCCCACCTTCATCCGAAGTGGTTTTTGCCTCTGACAAAGGAGCATCATCAAATCCCTTTTCTTTCTCAGGAGCTTTAGATCTGCAGTCCTTTTTGTAGTGCCCTTCCTTTTTGCGTTTCCAGCACACCTTTACAAACTTTCCAGGAGATTTAGATCTCCCACTCGAAACCTTATTCTTGTTTATGTTTTGGGACCTTCCTCGTATAGATAAGGCATCTCCATTTTGACCCTCCATCTTTCTCCGTCTCATTTCTTCTGATAGCAAGGCTGAGACAATGTCATCAAAATTCAAGGTAGTTGTATTGCTACCTATTGCAATAACCAAACTCTCCCACGAGTCTAGTAGAGAAAACAACAAACTGATGCACTTATCTTCATTTGAGATTTTAATATCAACAGATGACAACCGACTTACCATAGTATTGAAGGCGTTCAGATGCTCTGTCACCGAGTCTCCATCCTTCATCCTCAGGTTATACATCTTTTTCCTCGGGAACAATTTATTCACCAGAGACTTAGATTGGTACAAAGTCCCTAGCTTGTCCCACAAGGTCTTCACCGTAGCTTCTCGAGATACATTCAACAATACTGAATCTGAGACACACAATCGTATTGTGCTCTTTGCCTTTTGATCCAGCTTCTTCCAATCTTCATCTGACATTTTTGTTGGTTTAGTACCCGGATCTACCGCGATCCACTGATATTTATCCACCAGCAGATCCTCCATCTTGAGCTTCCACAACTCAAAACTCTGACCATTAAATTTCTCGATCTCTATCTTCTCGTCGCCGCCATCTTCTTTCACCGCAAGAATCGGGACCTTGACTGTGACCGAATAGGGTCTACCTCAGCCCAAGCAAAAACCCTCAAGAACAAAGGCATCCCCGAAGCGTCAAAACGGGGCCCGATACCAAATGTAGGTTTTAACCCTGAACAGAAATATCTACACACGATTCTTATAACAGAAAATAAACAATAGCAAGAGCATAAAATATAAAACAGATAAACACAGAGATTTTCCCCTGGATCCCAAATCGGGACGACCAGCTTGATTTTTCATTATATTCCTTTTAGTGTTACAACACATATATATACATGCCGAAGCATACATAAACCCCAATCCATTAACCCCAGATTAGAACATAACCATAGTTCCCTTGACCGGATCTACAAAATACCAGGGGCCAAAAACCATCGTACCCCAAAACCATGTGCAAACTCATGCACAAAACATGGGCGCGGACTACCCATCGGAAATTAAGGACCAAAAATTTTCACTGGGCCGCTGCCCCGGACCCTGACAGGGGGGGCTACCGCCCCCCCTCTTACCCCCCTGCACGTGCTTAGTCGTGGAAAGAATATAACACATACCCAACATATTGGTACAAGGAAGTTTTTTTTTTCCTACAGCACCGAATGATTTAACAAAGTCCAAAGCAAGGTTTGTTAAGCTGAAATATTTGAGATATTTTATATTTGACAGAAACATGTTTTGGAAGGATACTAGTAGATTTTTGCTGAATTTCTTACTGGAAGAAGAGGATGATAAAGT
>JAXQQM020082930.1:0-20698 GCA_034641835.2 Pinus albicaulis
AATGCAGTATGTATATTTTATTAATTATTAGTTAGATATAGTTATCTTAGGTTTTATTAAGTGAAAGGGCATGATCAAAGATCATGCCTCTTCACCAAGGGACACCATGAGGCTATATTTAAAGCCTCGGTGATTCCCCATTGTAAATATCTCATATCTCATCTTTTATCAATAATAATATATACTTATTCAAGTTTACCAGAGTTTTTACACTCCATTGGTATCAAAGCCATCACTCTTTGGGATCTGTGTGATCACCCAGAATTAATGAATTACAAGAAAATTCCAGAATTGCAGATTTTTTTAAAAACCAAGTGCTTGTGGGCAACAACATCTGTTTTTAAAAAGAAGAAGGAAGAAATATATATGTAATATATATATATTAATAAAATAAAGAGAGAAGGAAATTTAACACAAAGGGGGAAATAAATTAAAAGGAAAAAAAATATTTAAAAGAAAATAGTTCCAAAAGAAAAAAGAAAAAAAAGAAAAAGTAAAAAGAGATATATATATAAAGAAGCACATATATGTACATGTGAAGACAAAGTAAAATTAAAAAGGAAGAGTAATTGCTCGTGGTTTACAAGCTCGTGGTTTTGTAGCCCATGGTAATTGCCCATGGTATTAAAACCCATTTCCCCTTTTCAAAACAACGTGCCTTTTCAAAACAAAGTGACTTTTAAAAACAACATGACTTTTCAAGGTTAACAATCTTTTTCCCCATAATTATATATATATATATATATATATATATATAATTCAAATAATAAAATAATAATAATAATAATAATTATTATTATTATTTAGAAAATATATATATATATATATATATATATAATAATAGAAATTATTATTATTATTTCAAAAAAAATTAATTTAATTAATTAATTAAATATTAATTAATTAATTAATTTTTTTAAAAAAAGAGGGAAAAACTGGCAGAAAAATATTCCCCACCTCATACACGTTCAATGTCTTCATCAATGTCGATGGCCGAATTCCAGAAGAAATTGGTGGATCTCGAGAAACAGATTAATAATAATTCTGAAGAATTCGGAAAAAGATTAATCGATCTTGAAGGTACAGTTGCAGGACACTCCAACGACATCAAAAAGGTTCATGATACGACAAATCGAATAGAAAGACAAATGTGGCTAAATCATCATGAGGCCACAGAAAAGAATAACGAAGCAATGAACAAGATGACAAAACTCTTCAATAAGCTAAATGATAAGATAGATAAGTTAAATCAGACACAACCTCCAATATTCCCAAATGTGGAACATAATCAACTGAACAATGTAGCTAATTCAAATCATAATCATGAATATGACATGTTTGAAAAAGAGCAATTGAATGAGGTTGAATTGGAAATCAGCTCACATGAAAGCTATATTGCTGAAATACCTAGAAGCAAAGACTCTGAAATCAACCATGAAAGTTATAGAGCTGAGAAGCCAATAGAAGAAAATGCAACTCAATCCACTAATAAAGCTAGAAATGCAACAATAGAAGTTATTGAGAACTTTTATATAAATGAAAATCCAATGTCAGAAAAAGAAACAATGTTGGTGAAGGAGCCACATAAAGAATTCAACGTGACTGCTATCACAGATGCAACTACAGACATAGTCATTGAAAATGAAAGAGACCATGAAAATATAGATGCTTATAAACAACAAAATGTTTCATCACCAGAATTGAAAGAAAAATGTGAAGAGACAAACACATCCAAAGCCACTGATATAGTCCCAAAAGCTGTTGAGGCCTTCGGTGATGAAGCAGATATGGTTGTTAAGAATGAAGCATTTGATGATGAGGAGAAGTTGCATCGAATGATAATTGTTGGTAACTTACCTCTAAATCTAAAAAGGAATCATGAAAAATCACCAGAAGAACAAGGAATAGTTAGGAAACACGAAAAAGTCTTCCAAGACCTGCCAATAAAAATACCTCCTAATAAGGAACATGAACATCCAATAGAAGTCAAGAAAGGACCTGACCCTGTCAATATCAAATCTTGTCGCTATCCACATCACCAACAGATGGAGCTTGAGAAGATGCTTCACGATCTTTTTAAAATGTGGGAAGCAAGAGCCCACCGCTCAAGAAACCCAGGCGTTCGTCAACATTGTCCATCGTTACATATGCTTTGAGGACAAAGCATCTTTAAGAGAGGGGCAATGTTATGTATATTTTATTATTTATTAATTAGATTTAGTTATCTTAGGTTATTAACTGAAAAGGCATGATCAAAGATCATGCCTCTTCGCCAAGGGACACCTTGAGGCTGTATTTAAAGCCTAGGCGATCCCTCATTGTAAATATCTCATCTTTCATCATTAATAATAAATATTTATCAAGTTTTACCAGAGTTTTTACACTCCATATTCATCAGTTTATTGGATACGCTGATTTTGTAATAATTTTGTAACTTATTGTATATATAATTCACATTTTGAAGTATTCCAGGTTGATTGTTGAATATAATTTTCTCCAAGTTATTGTAATTTTCTGGTTGTTGGACACATCAATAACACAAGGACATTCTTCACATGATTCATGTGGTGTACAAATTGGTTATGTTTTTCTTTTGTTCATGTGTTTATTCATTTTTTTATTTCACTGTAATTTCTTAAAAATCTAAATTACATTACATAAATAGTGACGAATAAGATTTTTTTGTGAAGAGCACCCTTTAAAATTGAAAATATTGTAATTTTCTTCGAATTCATTACCTTGGTTAAGAAAAGTGTATGATAGGAGTATTCCAAGATATTGTTTCCTTTTCATTTGGTAAATAATAAGTGTGTGTTTTCTTTATATTTTAATTATGGCTCCAAAAAGAGCTTACACTAGATCTCATCATGATCCCAAACCTGCAGCTATTGTTGATGATCCTGAAAAATCGCTGAGAAGAAAAATTATAGTTGAGAGCGAAGGAAGTAGTAGTCCTCCCCCTAGGGCAGATTCTCTTCCAAAGGAATTTATTACTTTACAAGATATTGAATTTGATTTTACTTTTGAACACAATTTTTTTAGAATTAAGTGAGCCAACTAGGTAGACCAAACTGTGGTAGATCAATCTACCTTATGACATCATTCTATTAAAGTAAAATATGCCCAACCTGATATTGACCTTCAAATCCTTCAAGATTTTGATAAATTTCAAGGTTTAGTCAGGCCTCTACCTTTCTGTCCATGAGGCATACATCCAAAAACTTGTTGAACTCTCCACCTTAACTTCTTTTTCAGTTTCATGTACTTCATCAAAAAAAATTCATCCAAAATCATCCAATCCCACTCCTTCTGTAGTTTCCACTACCACCCCTGTAATCTCTCACCAAGCAACTCAAACTCCATTTTATCCCCAATATTCACCCAAATTAAACCTACATCTTCACCACAACCTCAAACTTTAGTTCAACCTCCACCTTTCATCCAACAACTACCTTTAATCAATCAACATATTTTCCATCCTCATATACCCATAATGGCAGCCAGATATGCTCCACTTTCTCTTCAAGGTCCTTTGGAAAACATGCCATGGGACTATCAAGCTAGGATTCCCCAGTTTTATGGAACTGGACCTATTACTACTCAACAACATGTAGATAGGATGAATCATAGGTTTTATCTTCAAGAAGTAGATGAAGAAAATGTCAAAGTCTTACTGGGGAAATTAGGAAATGCTTTAAAACCTTGCCACCTATTAGCATTAATGGTCTCCCTGCATTCCATCGGTCATTCCTTAATAGATGGGAAGTAAAAAATAACCCTCTTCATATTCTATCAGGATATGAAAGTATTAGGAAGGCACCTCGGGAAAGTTTCCAGAATTATTTCACTAGATTCAATAGTGTTTACAGTATAATTCTTGCAAACATTAAAACACCACAAGGTTTAGCCTTAATAAAATTCCTTAATGGATTTGAGACAGACATATCTTATCAGTTGAGAGAGAGAAACTCTGCAACATTAGAAGAAAGGTAAAGAGATGCAATGAGTCTTGAAGCCAATTTGTTAGCAAAAAGAGCTAGGATAAGAACTGAAAGGAGAGTGACCATGAAAGAATAACCCTCAACATCTTCTGCTAATGCCAAAATATATACTTTAGTTAGAACGATAGAGAGAATAATGGAAAATATGTATCTAACAAATAGAGTTTCCCCAAGATAAAACCAGTCTGGCCCTCAAAACCGTAATCAAAATGTTAGGAGAAATCCTCCCCAAATCAAACAGAGGGAACAAAGGGGACCAGGTGAGAAAATTGGGCCTCCTTTTCAAGAGAATTATGCTGATGATGAAGGGGAAATTATAGAAGAGGTAGAATATAACCAAATAAATTTGATGGGTATTAATGATGATGAAACAATTTTTCTTACTCAAGAAGAACAAGAACTTGTTTAGCTTTCTCAAACTGACCTTGATTTAGAGGAATCAGATGATTACAAACAAGGATTTGATAATTCTATTATGGAAGTCCATAAACAATATAACCTTAGGAATAAGAAGATTTCAGACACCCCCAACAAAAATAATTATGATATTCCTGATA
Organism: Pinus albicaulis; assembly: GCA_034641835.2. Classification (NCBI taxonomy): domain Eukaryota; kingdom Viridiplantae; phylum Streptophyta; class Pinopsida; order Pinales; family Pinaceae; genus Pinus; species Pinus albicaulis. Next base: position 4,559 of record JAXQQM020082930.1, read on the forward strand.
AGAAAAAATCTTATACTATTATTATGAAAATCATAGAGAATATTGCCAAGAAAATTTCTAGAAATTCAGGCAAAAGGACAGTAGAAAATCCTGCCAAAAATATAGTTTATAGTGCTTCTAAAACTACTCAAACTGATATCCGAACCACTAATCAGAAAAAAAAACCTGTCTCAAAAGAAGTTGCTAACAAATCTGATTTGATAAACATGAGTAAGATTCAAACATCATTCAAAATTGAGAATGAGTTAGCAAAACTCAAAATTTCCATTCCTCTAACAAAGTCAATGAACAAAAATATATATAGATATCAAGTAATGAAAGCTCTAAATATAGGGGAAAACACAGATATTGTTAATTTGAATCATAACCAACCTGAACTCTTATTCGGACCATAAGTTGATGGAAAATCTCAGGGAGGAGGTGTTCCTCCCTTCTATGTTAGCTTGAATGTTCATGATAAGATTCTCCATAATGCCATGTTAGATTTAGGTGCTTCACACAATATATTTCTTAAATCTTTCATGGAGGAACTAGCACTTGACATTGTCAGACCATATAAGGATTTATATTCTTTTTATTTTAGAAAAGTAATATGCCTAGGTCTTATCAAATATTTGTGTTACTTTAGCTCAAATCCTAGCCAAAAGTTTGGTAATGGATATAGTGGTTGCAGATATACCCCCTATGTATGGCATGTTGTTGTCACACTCATGGGGAGAAAAGTTACAATGGACCCTACAAATGGATATGACTTTTGCTACCATACCAGTTTTTGGTCAGCAAATAAGATTATACAGGGAAACCTTGATGAAATTCACGGTGATTAGTTAGGATAAATCACACAATTATCCTCTTTATTCTGTCCATTCATATTTATATTCTTTCATTCCCTATAATGATAGAGATATCAACACTCAGGTTACCAATGCAGAAATTGATATTTGTGAAATAGATGAAAAACAAAAAAGGTCTTGGAACATGCTTGAACCTCTTTGGAACATGCAATTTGGTGGGTCTTGTAGCAAAAAAGGTTTTGTAGCAGGAGTGTGGGTTTAAAACACAGGAAATAATCATGCTGAAGGAAATTTGTATAAGCTTAATTTTCAATGTACTAATAATATCGCTGAGTATGAAGCACTTATACTAGGATTACAGTTATTGAAAAAATTGGGTGCTAAAAGAATTTCCATTCATGGGGATAATGAACTAATCATAAAACAAATTAAAGGAGAATACTCTGCAAAAAACCTAGATTAAGAGCATACAGAAATGTTGTGCTGGATTTTCTAGAGAGTGTTGTTGAATATGACCTTTTTGCAATTCCTAGAAATCAAAATATCCATGCAAATAGTCTGCCTTTTTCAGCCAGCACCTATAAAATTCCTCATCCCAATCGATAATATACAGTGGAAGTGAAACATCGACCAACTGTACCAGAAAATGTGAGGTATTGGCAAGTGTTTGGCAATGATAAACAAATTGAAACTTTTTTGCAATCCAAGGATGAGTTTGAAGAAGATAGTATAGATTGAGTGTGAGTTAGAAGATAAAATAGTTGTACATTCTGATCTAGGAAAGAAATTAGACAACACATATGTAAATATATGTGTAGGTAAAGTTGAAAATAAAGTAGAATTTCTCAAAATAGATCAAGAGAAAGAATAATTTGAAATACTTCAGTTAAAGGATAATGTTTTACCTATAGGTTTGGTTCCATTAGAAGAATCTTTGGATTTCAATGATGTAGATAAGAAACCTAAGATTGAGCCCACAAGGGAAAATTTAGAACAATGCAACATAGGTAGTGAAAAATACCCAAAAATAAACACAAGTCATACCTCCATGAAGACTCTCTAAGTGAGTGTCCTCCTTTCTCATCAATGTATGCAATGTACCTGATACTGGTTCAACCTGTTCATCAAGTTCCTCCTTGATCATTGTCACACCTGCAACATCTTCAGGAGAATCATCCACCATCAATGCATGAAATGCGCTTGGCCTCGGTCCAACTTGTTCATAATGTTCTTCCTTGATCTCTATCACATCTGCAACATCTTTTGGTTCTTCTAATGCCTACAATGTGCACAAATTTGGCTCAATTTGGGCTAATTCAATCACCTTAAGTTCTTCCTCTTTCGTTGATGCATGCAACATCCTTAGGTTTAGTCATATTGAGCTCCATGCCACTATGCTTCATCCTTTCAATATCTCTGAGATCGGCAAGATTTTCCAAAAGCATGTCTTGCTCTTCTCCAGTTTTTTCAACTCTCCTTCAAAATCACCCATCTCCTTCTCAAGTCGATAGAATTCTTCCTTGTTCATGTTGGATATTCCTTCCTTGCGCAATGCACTAATGGCTTGTCCTATTCCACGAATTCCTTTCATCAATCCTATTGTCCTCTCTTCATAGTTTTTCACCATATCTTTAATTATTTGTTGGCTTAGCCCCATTGTCTGCTTCTGCCAATTTTCAAGATTCCATATCCCTGTAAAGTCCATTTTCTGCTAAATAGACTCACCCATCAAGATTTAATACCACCTGCAACCCTGCAATTCTATTCATGCTTTCTTTGTAAAATCCTCTTAAAAAAAGGCTCTAATACTATGGAGTCTCAAATTTGGCATCTTCTCATATCTTTCTGGACCTTTTTCGTTTCACCCAACCTTCTAAGCTTCCAGTTTAATATTTGTCAAATATTAATTTAAAACACCCAAAAGTCCATTTAACTGTTTTAGTTCTGCTGATTTAGAATAGATTTGCTCATTTAGCTGCAGAATCTTGCCACTTTCCGCAGCTGCTGCAACTTTCTGTAGCCATTTTGTGAAAGTCTATGTTGCAGGTGTCTTCAGGAAATTCGAGCCACATGGGCAAGTCATAAATGATGTGGACATGGATCATGTCCTATTGGCTCGGGAAAATTCACCTAAGGAGGCTGTGGCCAAAGGTGGCCAAGTGGAAGTCAACCGTAGAGTCCCACGGTGACAGGACTCTGTTTCTCATCACGTGAAGATTTGTATGACCGTTTCTAATTTACGGGAGACACATCAACACCTGTACACGGCTCCATAAGCCGAATCCAACATCCACTCTTCATAGATTATTCTCATCACGGCCATGATGCCGGATCTCTCGGACGTGATGGTTCACGTGTTCTCTACTTTCAAGACAAACTTTAGGGAATTAGTTATATCACCTTTGTTATAAAGAATAATGCTTTCTTCAAGGTCGCATAATAGTTATCTCTCTATAGCTCAGGAATGTACTGCGTTGCCACCTGCCGTAATATCATTTCTCATGTTATGAGACTCCATTTTAATATGAAGACCTGCTCCCCAAGCGTACCCGTATTTGAAGGGTCGTTGCCCGGAGGTCAGCAGAGGGCCCCCGCACACGCCGAGGTTTTCAAAGAACATCGTATAGTTTCTTGTTTTACTTCTTTTACCATTGTGCCATAAGTCATTCATGTGTTTATACATCGATCTTTCATGGTATTTATGCTTCATCTCTGTTCATAATATTTCATGCTTTACATTTTACTTCTGTCCATAATCTTTCATGTTTTATGTTGCGGTTAACTGATCAGTGTTCTTGTTTCAGATTACAATAGGCAGCCCGGGCACTTGCACATCTTTTTATTATGATTAATGACATGGAATCAATATTGTCCTTCTGCTAATTTACTTTTCTTAGTTTTTGTTTAATTCCAGCATTGTTTGTTTATTTCAGTCTTGCACATTTGCTTCAGTAGTTAGATTTAGAAATATTATATTGCTCATGTCATTTTCAGTTACCTCCGAAAGCCATAGCTGGACTAATGGTGAGGGATTGAAGTATGAGTGTGTAGTTTGATATTAGTTTACTTTCTGCAAGTTAGAAATATTAAATTTCTCATGTCATTTTCAGTTACCTCCGAAAACCATAGCTGGACTAATGGTGAGGGATTGAAGTATGAGTGTGTAGTTTGATATTAGTTTACTTTCTGCAAGTTAGAAATATTAAATTTCTCATTTCATTTTCAGTTACCTCTGAAAGCCATAGCTGGACTAATGGTGAGGGATTGAAGTATGAGTGTGTAGTTTGATATTAGTTTCTTTTTCTGCAAACTAGATATCAAGTTGCTCAAGTTGTTTATGGTTACCTCCGAAAGCCATAGCTGGACTAATGGCGAGGGATCAGAATATAAGTTGATGTAATTTGATTTAGATTTACTTTGCTGCAATTCTTGGATTTCTTTAAGCATAGTTTCTTTTGTATTTGGACAGCAGCAAGGATAATGAGTTTCATGATCAGTAGTTCACTGTTGTTTGACTAGAATAGTGATGCAATTTCATTTTCTTTGAAGAATTAATTTTTTCATTTTGTGTTTTAAAATTCTTTTCAAGTTTGGAAAATCATTAGAAGGACATCATTGTCTTGAATATTTGTCTCCATACTTGTCTTTTAGAATTTCATAAAAATCCAAAAACGACAAAAAGTAAGAGATAGGTTATCTTGCACATATAGTGCGCCACACTTCATCAGCTTACGAATCTCGGATTGATAAATTAATGTAGCAATTTAGGACACACTAAATTGACCAAACATTTTGGCGCCGTTGCCGGGGAAGTGTAACTAGGTAGCCAATTTCTTAAAAAAAAAAAAAACATAAAATCATAAAAGAAGGGAAAACTTGATAACTTCTTGAAGTATGCTCTCCTCTCGCACCTAGTGTGATCTGGAGGATTAGAAAAGAGAGTTATTGGTTTAGTAATTTCTTAAGTATGCTCTCTTCTTGCACCTAGTGTGACCTGGAAGATCAGAAAGAGAATTATTAGCCCAACTTTAAAAAATAAAAATAAAAATAAAAAAAATGAAATGCATAGAGCAAGAGATTCTAGGGGAAGGTTTATAGCTAAAGCCAAGAGTTCGATTTTCACAACTCCATCTTCTTCAAGGCATAGACCAGATTCACCACCATCTACCCCTAGCCTTAAGATTTTTGGAATTCAAGGAGCAGCTGAATTAGAGGATTCTCCTATACCACCTACTAAATCTCATTTAGAAAAGGAAGAGACTCTCTCTCATCCTCCCTTGATAGAAGAACCAGAGGACTTTAAGGAATCTAAAGAAACTATCATGGCAGAGGAAATAATAGATGGATTTGGAGGTAGAGGTAGAAGAGGAGGAAACAATGGAGACAACAATGGTGAAGGAAATAATGAAAGAAATAGGGAAGGAGACAACTTGTTTGGATTCCCTATAGTTGATGAGGAAACTCATACAACGATGAAAAATATCTCACCATCTATCCTCCCCAACTTTTATGGATTGCGAAGTGAGGATCCTGAAACATTTCTGTTTGAGTTTGAAGTCGTGTGCCGAACCTATTACTATATGGAAGACTCTCAAAAACTCAAACTGTTTCCTTCAACATTGAAGGGAGCTGCTTTGAAATGGTTCATGGGATTAGCCACTCAATCTATTAGGACTTTGAATGATATGAAACAAACATTTTTGGATAGATACTTGGACTATTGTATGCCCACCAATCACAAGGATGAGGTATTCAAAATGATGCAAAAAGAAGATGAAAATTTGGAAGACTTACTTGAAAGATTTCAATACAACTTGAAAAGAGAAAAGATGAGCAACTTAGATGATGAAACCTTGAAAGCCCTCATATTAATAGCCATTAGAGATGAATGGATAGATATTTTAAATATGATGGGGAAAGGAGACATTTCTCAACTCCCACTTCGTGATATAACAGAACTATGTGTCCATCTCTCAAGAGGAAAATCTAAAACAGGAAAAGGGCCTAGGGATCCTTCTCTTATTAGGGCTAACAAATCTGCAACTGGATCAGTAATTAGGGCAGAGATTGGTAATATGCTTGATGAATTCAAAACTGATATCTTAGGGAGCCTTAGTGAACAACTAGACACCCTTAAAATCCAAAACAAGCAGAAAGTAGAAATAGATGCTCTAGCCATCTTTTGTCTGAAATGTAGGAAGAAACATGCTTTAAGGTAATGTCCCTTGGATGAAAAAGTTGTAGAAACATGTATAATTTTCTCGTAGAATCATGAGATCAAGGATTTTCCTTCAATTCCTGGACTCAAAGCTGTCTTTCAAGAAGACCCAAATTCAGTAGAATCTCTCTGTTTTGTTGCAAGAAGACCTTGGCAGGGACAACAAACTCAAGGGTTTAACAACCCTATGAATCTTCAAACCCAACCAAATTGGAATCCTTGGCAACAACCTTGGCCCCAACATCAAAATAGGGAGCTACTTTGAAATGGTTCATGGGATTAGCCACTCAATCTATTAGGACTTGGAATGATATGAAACAAACATTTTTGGATAGATACTTGGACTATTGTATGCCCACCAATCACAAGGATGAGGTATTCCAAATGATGCAAAAAGAAGATGAAAATTTGGAAGACTTACTTGAAAGATTTCAATACAACTTGAAAAGAGCAAAGATGAGAAATTTAGATGATGAAACCTTGAAATCCCTCATATTAAAAGCCATTAGAGATGAATGGATAGATATTTTAAACATGATGGGGAAAGGAGACATTTCTCAACTTCCACTTCGTGATATAACAGAACTATGTGTCCATCTCTCAAGAGGAAAATCTAAAACAGTAAAAGGGCCTAGGGATCCTTCTCTTATTAGGGCTAACAAATCTGCAACTGGATCAGTAAGTAGGGCAGAGATTGGTAATATGCTTGATGAATTCAAAATTGATATCTTAGGGAGCCTTAGTGAACAACTAGACACCCTTAAAATCCAAAACAAGCAGAAAGCAGAAACAGATGCTCTAGCCATCTTTTGTCCTAAATGTAGGAAGAAACATGCTTTAAGGGAATGTCCCTTGGATGCAAAAGTTGTAGAAACATGTATAATTTTCTCAGAGAATCATGAGATCAAGGATTGTCCTTCAATTCCTGGACTCAAAGTTGTCTTTCAAGAAGACCCAAATTCAGTAGAATCTCTCTGTTTTGTTGCAAGAAGACCTTGGCAAGGACAACAAACTCAAGGGTTTAACAACCCTATGAATCTTCAAAACCCACCAAATTGGAATCCTTGGCAAAAACCTTGGCCCCAACATCAAAATCCATATCAACCATGGGTACAAGGGATGCAAAATCCTTATGGGAGATTTGCTCAATTTTATCAATATCCTCCATCTTTTCAAAATCAACAAGCTCCACAACTTCCAAACCCAAATCCACAATTTTCATTGCCATTTCCACAACAACAACCTTCTCAAAAAAATCCAAATCCTCAACTCATGCTCCCATACCAACAAAATACAAATCAACTTCCAGCTCAGCCATTGCCAAATCCTAACAATAAAAATCCTCAGAATACTTACATGGTAGAAGGACAACAATTTCCTACCTATATGATTGTTGCTCTCAATGATGTACAACTCAGATCTGGTAGAGTTTTAGAAAAACCTTCTATAAATATTCAAGAGCAAGATACCTCTGAGGAGGACTCTCTTAAAGTCAATGAGGGTTCTGAGGAAGCATCTCTTCAAAATTCAAACATTCAAAAAGAAAAAGAAAAGTTAACACCCACAACTCCTATAGTTGAGCAACCTGCATCTTCATCTACACCTCCTTTTCCGAAAGACTACAAATTGACAATGGGTGGAAAAACAAATCTTGTTGCCTAACTATGATTTTCTAGATGAATTGAAGAATGTTTGTATCAAGATTCCCTTGCTACAAGCCATTCGAGAGATTCCTATTCTAGCAAAAACAATAAAGGAGTTGAGTTTCAAAAGACCAGGAAGGAAACTAAAAGACACAAGAAGAACCCACCTGGTAGGAAAGATTGCAGATATTATGATGGGAAAAATTACCATGCAGAAGTATGTAGATCCAGGAAGTCCAATTGTCAAGACACATATAAATGGGATAGAAATTCCAAACACATTGATTGACTTAGGGGCTTCTATCAACATTATGAGTAGACAGACTATGGACCAGCTAAAACTTCCTAACCTTCTTTTTACACCTACTTTACTGCAACTTGCAGATCGATCAATTATTAAACCAGATTGTGTATTAGAAGATATTTCAGTCTCCTTAGATTCTTGGGAATATCCAGTAGATTTTATGATTTTGACTCCCAAGAGTAATCTAGGAGGGCACCCACTTATCTTAGGAAGACTTGGCTAGCCACAGCTGATGCTTTCATTAGTTGTAGATCTGGGGATATGTACATTTCTAATGGTAATTCGAAAAAGAAATTCAATTTGTATCCTCCAGCAAAAGCAATCACAGAAGTAGGAGACAATGAATGGGTCGATGATGAGGACATTATACAACCTGTCTTTACCATTTCTGAAATCATTGAGGATAGTCAAATTCTGAACACATTAGAAAATTTTGAGACATCTTCAGAATATGACCCCACACAATTTCAGTTGGAATCTGACATAGAATATTTATCATCAAGACAAATGTCTCTTTACTCTATGGAAGAGTTTGGTAGTTCTACTATTGAGATTTTCCAGGAAAAACATTGAATATCAACAAACATTTGGAAAAGTCACAACAAGAAGAACTAATCAAGATTTGAAAAAACATTCTACTGCATTTGCATGGGAGTATACTGACATGAAAGGTATTGATCCTAAGACTTGCATCCATCATATCTATATTGAGGAAAACAGTAGACCAATCAGACAACCTCAAAGAAGGATGAATCCAAATCTTAGGAGATAGTGAAAGAAGAGCTCCAAAAACTACTCAATGTAAACTTCATTTATCCAATTTCAGATAGCCGATGGGTTTCTCCTCTGGTTATAGTACCTAAAAAGAATGGTAAATGGAGGGTATGAATTGATTACAGGGAATTGAACAAAGCAACTTTGAAGGATCACTTTCCTTTGCCTTTTATCGATCAGGTATTAGATACATTAGCAGGTAAAAAGTACTTTTAATTTTTGGATGGTTTTAGTGGCTATAATCAAATTCAGGTAGCACCTGAAGATCAAGATAAGACCACATTTACTTGTCCATGGGGAACTTTTGCCTACCGAGTGCTTCCTTTTGGGTTATGTAATGCACCCGCAACATTCCAAAGAGTAGTACTAGGAATTTTTTCTGATCTAATCCATGATTGTGTAGAGGTTTATATGGATGATTTTACAGTTTATGGTAATTCATTTGAAGAGGCATTAGAAAATTTGAAAAAATTTCTTATAAGATGTAAAGAAACAAACCTTTCATTAAGCCATGAAAAATGCTTTATGATGTTTACTGAAGGGATTGTTTTGGGACATCATATTTCAGGAGATGGGATTAAGGTTGATAGATCAAAAGTTGAAGTCATCTCCAAATTACCTATTCCAAATTGTCAAAGAGATGTTAGAAGTTTTCTAGGATTTACTGGTTACTATAGAAGATTTATAGAAAACTTCACTAAAATAGCATCTCCACTCTTCAAATTGCTTACAAAATATTGTGAATTCAAATGGGATCCTGATTGTCAATCAGCCTTTGAAACTTTGAAAACAAGAATATCTGAAGCACCTATTTTGAGAGGACCAAATTGGAAACTCCCTTTCCATATTTCTATGGATGCTTCAGATACAGCTCTGGGAGCTGTGCTGGGTCAAAAAGATTTAGTTCCTTATGCCATTTATTATACCAGTAAAAATTTGACTCCCACAGAGTTGAACTATACTGTGACTGAAAAAGAGTTTTTAGCTGTTGTTCATGCAATTAATAAGTTTAGACATTACATAATAGGCTATGAAACTTTTATTCATACCGACCATTCTGCAATTAGATATTTAATGAACAAACCTGTTACTAATGGCAGAGTGACAAGATGGCTCTTACTTTTGCAAGAATTCAATATTACTATGTTGGATAGACCGGGAAAACAAAATACAGTAGCTGATTTCTTGTCTAGAATTCAAAATACTAAAGAAGATTCTCCTGTAGAGGATAAGTTTCCTGATGAATACTTGTTTGCAGTAACTATTAAGACTCCTTGGTATGCAGATATTGCTAACTATTTGGTTACAGGGAAACTGCCTTCACATTTATTTCCAAATGAAAAACGAAAAATTATTCAAGAGAGTTCAAAATATTCATGGATTTCTAATGAATTGTTTAAAACAGGGCCAGATCTTGTGATCAGAAGATGTGTTAGGGAGGATGAAATGCATGATATTCTTAAGGCATGTCATGATGAACCATGCGGTAGACACTTTGCAGACAAAAGGACGGCCTATAAAATCCTCTCTTTAGGATATTATTGGCCTTCCCTCTTCAAAGATGCAAAACAATATGTCAAAAGGTGTGACAGCTGCCAAAGAGTATGGAAACCTACCCTTTCAAATGAAATGCCATTGCAAACACAGGTACTCATTGAACCCTTTGAAAAATGGGCTTTAGATTTCATTGGACCTATTAATCCACCATCTAAGCAAAAGAAGTATATATTGGTTTATACTGATTATGTTACTAAATGGGTAGAAGCCAAAGCATTAGTATCTGCTACTGAAAATTCAGTTGTTCATTTTCTTTATGAGGATATTTTTACTTGCTTTGGTGTTCCAAGAGAAATTGTGACAGATCAAGGAAGCCAATTCACATCCAACCTGGTGGAGAAGCTGATGGAAGAATACAAAATCAAGCATAGAAGATCTACTCTTTACCATCCGTAAGCAAATGGTCAAGTGGAGTCTACCAACAAAGTTCTTGAAAGTATCATCACCAAAACTGTTCATCTACATAGAAGAGATTGGGCAGAAAGGCTTCCTGAAGCCTTGTGGGCCTACAGAACTACATGGAGAAATACAACAAGACATTCTCCCTATGAACTTGTTTATGGGAAAGAAGTCTTGCTTCCCATTGAGTTCCAAGTCAAGACCTTCAAGATAGCAGTTCAGTTGGGGATGGACTTATCAGAAGCCCAAAAGCATAGAATGGAGCAGTTGAATGAGCTAGATGAGATCAGACAAGAAGCAATTTTAAGAACTGATCTAGTTCAATATCAAAGAGCTAAATGGCATGACAAGTACATCAAAGAGAAGAAGTTTCAAGAAGGAGATTGGGCATTATTATTTGATTCCAAGTTTAAATATTTTCAAGGAAAATTTCTGACTCATTGGCTTGGGCCATATGAGATTGACAAGATCTTTAGCAATGGAGCGGTAAGAATCAAGACCATTGATGAGTTTCAAACTCCTCTTATTGTGAATGGCCATAGATTGAAAGTTTATCATAAGCCACTCTCAAAAGAGGAATTTTTCAAAATGTTTCAAGAAAATTCTGCAATCAGGCTGGTACAGAAGAATTCTTCTTCTCCACCAGCCTAGCTTTTGTTCTTTTCAGTTAAAAAAAAAAAAAAAAAAAAATAAAAATTGTATAAGCCTGAAAACCAATCACTGATTGGCAGTCTTATACAGAAAATGTAGGGTGAAAATCAGGAACACCTGACACCCTATATTTTCCAAAAAAAAAAAAAAAATCTCTTTCATTTCACAAGTTTTGTGACCACCCATTCCACTTCATTCCACTTCATTTCACTCCATTTCACTTCATTTTATCTATTTCATTCCATTTCACCAATAAAATTCTCTTTCATGACCATTTCCATTTAGTCAATTGTCATCCGTTCATTTCCATTCACCCAAATAATAGCTGTGTCAGTTTCCGCAGCTGACATCTGTTTCCGCAGCTGACACCAGTTTCCGCAGCCAGAAGCAGATTCCGCAGCTACCACTCTGTTTTTCAAAATAATGTACAGCCATATGTTATTTCCACAATTATGAAATCAAATGCAGGTATGAGGACCAATTATGAAGACATGGGGCATTCAAGATATCAATGAGGAGCAACTAATTGAAGACCAAGGAAAAATGGCAAGAATTCCAAGGTATGAGTAAAAATTTATTTCAAATAGCATTTAAGCACATTTTTATATAGTTATAAACCATAAGCTCCATTATGTGTAATGATTGTATTGACAAACTCCGTAACCACTCCATGATCTCTGTACAATCCTCCCACAATCCTTGCATTCATTCTCAAACGGTCCCATAATTAAACCTCCGATCTTCACTCATACTTCGATATTCCACCTGTGACAATGAAACGTAGTTGATTTGACTACGACTTCTTTCAGCCGCATAAAATCCGTAGCCGTTGTATAAACGTGCTTACATTTATTCTGCAGCCACCAAATTTTAAAACACTGCCGGATGTGTTATACTCCTCCTATTGTTCTATTAATCTCACAGCCGCATTTCCGTCGTGCTCACGTAACCCTTCTCTGTTCCGCTTCACCCCATTTCGTTCTCTGTTACGCTACAGTCTGTATACCCATTCTCTGATATCTACCTACAGTCATCGTGCTCATTTCCGTTCATTCAGCCGTCCTACTTCCATTGAACCCTCCTCACGCAGGCAAGTTTTTAAAGAGAAGAAAGAAGGATGGGTAAATTGTTGAGAGCAGAACCAGAAGGACCTAAATTCATGGAAGGATACCCGCAAGTCAGGGATATATTGAAGAAGGCAAAGTGGCTGCGGTTTATCCAAAAGTTTAGAGGCTACCATAAAGAGGTGACAAAAGATTTTGCAAGGTCTTTCAATGGCCTGGAGGTAGAGATTGGAGACCTTAAGTTTACGGTGAATGAGGCATCTATAGCATCTGCCACAGAACTTCTTCAAGAGGGTGAACGTTGGTTTAAGAACAAAAGCATTAGTGATGAAGCCTGGAGAGTAATTCTACATAACCCAGGTATGGACATAACTATTTTTAAAAGAGGAATTCCTATTCATGCTTTGAAAGAGGAATGGGCTACTTTGCTGTTAGTTGTTCAAAAATTTATCACCTGTGAGGGCCATTTTGGGTCAATGTATATGTACCATACCCGATTGCTGATGAATTTTCTAGATAACCAGACCCTCAATTTGCCATACTTTTTATTAAATAGTTTGAAGAAGATGTATGTGACTTTTCAGAAGCATTTAGGGGATGTAGAACCACATCTATATCACCATGGTCTTGTGAAAATTTTGATTGAAAAACAGTTAAAAGAGAAGAAGGACACATGGGAACAATTTTTGATTAGAAATTTCTTTGAGGAACCTCAAGAATTCCTGAAGGTAGTACATCAAGAAGGAGTAGGAGAAAGAGAACAAATGATGAAATTCAAAGTACTCCTACTACTACAGTTGAAATAACTAGTAGGGAAGAGAGACTGTCAAAAAGGAAGAAGAAAGAAACCAAGGGTAAAAAGCCAATAACATCAAAAGAGAGAAAAAGTATTAAGGCTATGCATCAAAACCCTTCTTCCGAAGAAGATCATCAAGTGTTATCTGAGAGACTAGTTCACCTTCAAGAACAGTCATCTATGGCCAAGAAGAGAGGGAAAGGAAAACAAAAGCAAAAAGACAGTGGTCCACAGCGTGTAAGAAGAAGTTCCAGGCTTAAGGGGAAGTTGAGGAAAACGCAAATGAAAGGACCCCATTTTATTGATTTGGGAGAAGAAACATCTGAACAATCCCCAGCTGGCCATAGTCCATCTCACTCTCAGTCAGACAGTGAACCTAGTTCATTTCATTCTCAGTCAGACAGTGAACCTAGTTCATTTCATTCTCAGTCAGACATTGAACATAGTCCATCCCATTCTCAGCCAGACGTTAATGTGAGTCCTTCTCAGCCAGATTTTGAAGACAACTCTCCTCCACGGAATTTTGGGGACAGCCCAATAAAAATGACACCTGAGATATACCCAAAGCAACAAGAAGTATATGATTATACAGAATCTTTAGAAAGAGCAGCTACGGGTCCCAGTACTTCGTCCACTCAGCCTCACACAGCACAAGATGATCTAGTCCAATCACTGAAACAAGAAGTCTTTGAGCTAGAGCTTTTAAATAGACACATTAAAAATGAAAATGAAACATTGAAGGAACAAAGAAAATTGGACAAGATCATTCATGATAATACCATGCTACATCTGGGACTATGGCAGAAGAAGAATAGGAAATTGAAGAAGAAATGCCAGAAGTTAAGCAGAGCACTGATTAATATCAAATTCAGATGCTTGATGAAAAAGCCCAGGATGTTAGCAACACCAAGGAAGAGGAGGAGAGGACTGGATGTACTGGCTGAAGTGTCAAGGCATATGAATTGAAGAAGGATTATCAAAATTTTGGTTGCATGAGGACATGCAACACCTTCATAGTGGGGGTATGTTGAGTCTCAAATCTGCATCTTTCCTATACACCTTTCTAGACCTTTTTCATTCACCTGAACCTTCTAAGTTGTCAATATCATTGCATATTAATTGTAAAAGAGAATCTAAAATGGTTTTTAACTATGTTTTGTGTCTGCTGTTTGATTTAGATTTTTGCTCATTTAGCTGCGGAATCTTGCCACTTTCCGCAGCTGCTGCAACTTTCCGCAGCCATTTTGTGAAAGTCTATGTTGCAGGTGTCTTCAGGCAATTCGAGCCACATGGGCAAGTCAGAAATGATGTGGACATGGATCATGTCCTATTGGCTCGGGAAAATTCACCTAAGGAGGCTGTGGTCAAAGGTGGCCAAGTGGAAGTCAACCGTAGAGTCCCACGGTGACAGGACTCTGTTTCTCATCACGTGAAGATTTTTATGACCGTTTCTAATTTACGGGAGACACATCAACACCTGTACACGGCTCCATAAGCCAAATCCAACATCCACTCTTCATAGATTTACTCCTCACCGCGGCCATGATGCTGGATCTCTGGACGTGATGGTTCACGTGTCTCTATCAACACAAACTTTAGGGAATTAGTTATATCACCTTTGTTATAAATAACGTGTTTTCATACGCATAATAGTTAGCCTCCATATAGCTCTGTAATGTAATTGCGTTGCCACTGTGCTGTAATATCATTTCTCTGTTATGACTACATTTTAATATATAAGAAGACTCTGTTTCCAAGCGTAATTCATATTTGAAGGCTGTTGCTCGATGCTGGCGCAGAGGGCCCCTGCACACGCTGAGGTTTTGTGCATTACTGTATAGTTTCTTGTTTTATTTCTTTAAGTTCATTGTGCCATAAGTCATTCACGTGTTTATACATTGCATATTTCATGGTATTTATGCTTCATCTCTGTTCATAATCTTTCATGCTTTACATTTTACTTCTGTCCATAATCTTTCATGTTTAATGTTGTTGTTAACTGATCAGTGTTATTGTTTCATATTACAAATAGACAGCCCGGGCACTTGCATATCTTTTGACTAATGACATGGAATCAATATTGTTCTCACGCTAATTTATTTTTCTTAGTTTTTGTTTAATCTCTTAAACATCGCTTTGTTTATTTATAATTTGCACATTTGCTTCGTAGTTAGATTTAGATATATTAAATTGCTCATGTCATTTTCAGTTACCTCCGAAAGCCATAGCTGGACTAATGGTGAGGGATTGAAGTATGAGTGTGTAGTTTGATATTAGTTTACTTTCTGCAAGTTAGAAATATTAAATTTATCATGTCATTTTCAGTTACCTCCGAAAGCCATAGCTGGACTAATGGTGAGGGATTGAAGTATGAGTGTGTAGTTTGATATTAGTTTACTTTCTGCAAGTTAGAAATATTAAATTTCTCATGTCATTTTCAGTTACCTCCGAAAGCCATAACTAGACTAATGGTGAGGGATTGAAGTATGAGAGTGTAGTTTGATATTAGTTTCTTTTTCTGCAAACTAGATATCAGGTTGCTCAAGTTGTTTATGGTTACCTCTGAAAGCCATAGCTGGACTAATGGCGAGGGATCAGAATATAAGTTGATGTAATTTGATTTAGATTTACCTTGTTGCAATTCTTGGATTTCTTTAAGCATAGTTTCTTTTGTATTTGGACAGCAGCAAGGATAATGAGTTTCATGATCAGTAGTTCACTGTTGTTTGACTAGAATAGTGATGCAATTTCATTTTCTTTGAAGAATTAATTTTTTCATTGTGTGTTTTAAAATTCTTTGAAGTTTGGAAAATCATTAGAAGGACATCATTGTCTTGAATATTTGTCTCCATACTTGTCTTTTAGAATTTCATAAAAATCCAAAAACGACAAAAAGTAAGAGATAGGTTATCTTGCACATATAGTGCACCACACTTCATC
>JAXQQM020075419.1:0-13676 GCA_034641835.2 Pinus albicaulis
AAATAATTATTGGACTAATTTTATAAAACTATAAAAAATGGGTTTTATATAAAAAATTCACCCTATTAAAATTTAAAATCCCTTAAAATTCGCCTTTGGGCTAAAATTCGCCCCTAAATTTTTCCCTGTCTATATTAAGTTTACACCATTGCTGACTTAATGTTACAAAAATGCCCCTTGTTACATGAATCATTGGAGGGGTTTTTTCTGGCATTGACTCAGACTTAATTGATTGTTACCAAAGTTGGCCTTACGGGTAGTTCCTAATAGAACTTGAGACAGATACAACCATATCTTTTTTCCCATATAATTATGATATGAACCAAAAAAGCCTCTAGATCTGTCTTCAACAATAAAAACGAAATTGTATCTATTTGAATGGAAGGAGACAAAAATAAATAGTCCATGTGAAAATTTTTGTCTTCTTTCAATGGTGGATCCAGTTCACTATTGATGTCTGAATCAAACTTGTTATCAATGGAATCATTAGCTAATTGACTACACCTTGGAGACAGTCATTCCCAACAATTAATAAGCAGTAGCACTCTTGCATCTAAAAAAATGTACAATGCAAGCCGTCATTCTAGCCACACAACTGTCTATGCAAAATGAAATGATGGCATAGCTATATGAAAAAAAATTGATGATATTAAACCATTACCAAGGGTCGGGGTTTTAGAAGAGAGTTAAAGAAATAAATGCAGATTTTTTGCCTCATATCCCTATACTTGTGCAGCATGCTAGAGTCTTTAGAGTCTCTCGACATCCACATGTCACCATCTCATAGTATTGTTTTCAGAATCTCTCTGATTGGTATTTATCTTGTGCATCATTCCCTATATGCCACAAATTTATCTGATCTCCATTTCACTAGATTTCTATTGAAATTGCTCTTCCTCGATATTGTCCTCAGCAAAAAAATTCCAAAGCTGCTTCACCATCCCCATTAAGCACGCAACATGAAACAATAGTGTTCAAGGTCAGAAAACCATGTATTGACTTTTCATCAAACACTTACATTCAATACCCAAGCTCCCACCAATTGATTTTTGTTGTGGGTTGATGGGGATGAAAACCCACATTTATTCTTGCTTACAACACCCATTATTATTTTTGTACCAGGACACCAATTTCATAGATGAATACTCACATGTTTCGCTATTAATCTCGCATATAAGAGATATTTTCCCTTTCCTGTGCATTAGCATACACATAAATATTATTATACAACCCACTTCGAAGAGCCATTAACTAATGCAACTATGAAGAACCTTTCAATATTTTGGCTTCTTGATTTCTCAAAGAACCTAAATTTATCAAGGATTACATTATCAACTTTTAGTTTTTAGGATTTTTTCAAAGGGCTATGGTTGATTATAAATATTTTCTGGGAATTTAAGTGAAATATTCTGAACACTAAAATTCCTATATGACTACTTCTATAGAACTATGCACCAGAGAACACACACCATACATTCTGATTTCCTTTAAATTGAGGTAGCAGGTTTAAATTTTCTAAATCTATGTCCCAAACTTGGTTTGTCAGTAGTGTAAAAGTGAAATGTTAATGTGGAAACCAATAATTCTTTTAAAAGGTTCTGTCAAACTGTCCATTTTCCATAAATAGAAACCAACGAGGAGTCCTTCGTTAATCTGATAGCGAGTAAGATACTTGATCATGGACCGTAGTTTTCTGGAGATAATTACAATTACATGCCACAAGGGGTATGTATGACATATGAGATGTTGGAGTCAAGTAAAATGAATACAACAAAACCCACACCATGGCTCAAAGAAACTTATCAGTATGTCTCAAATAAACTAATCAATATGTGTGGATGGATCAAGAGAACATGAGCTCAATCATCTTGATGCCAACAATCAATTAAGACTTAGGTGCATAGTCTTGCAGTCACCCTAGTAACTGAAGTACAACCACCAATTTTGACAGCACTACTAAGGTAAGGAGACAAGTTGCGACTACTAGATCAGTGAGTAAGAATTACAATGGTCTTAGTCATCCTGGTCAGGTGGCAACTATCTTGGATGTACAACAATTTGTGATTAAGAAAAAACTGCAACAAACATATTAATTTAGTAGATCGTACATTGTCCAAAATATTCTACAGTATTTAAAACTGCAAACTATTAGTTAGCATACTAATGGAGTGAACCACCTCTTAACATCAGTTTTTTTATCTAAGCTGCACTGGAAATAGGCAATAAGTAGCACCAGTTCAATTTTTTGGAAAATTTACAGACCTTCACAATAATGATACTTGAATTCACATAAAAAAAGGCCCACTTACCATCTCATATGAGCCTTAATGAACACATGAATATTTGGTTTCTTTTCCATCTACCATACTAACCAACAAGCTGTAGTAACCATAGACTCCAGAATCCTAGAACTCCAAAATTTCAATTATTTATTACTGGCAGTTTGGTGATTTAGCAAAATGCATTAATGCTATAACATTTTGTTGTTATTTCCTTGAATAGTGGTCTCATTTGGCTGGAGTTTTAGTTCCTGGCGTAAGCTACTACAGCTAATGCGTACTTGAGATCCACAATCCCTAGTTTTTTATAATTCATTTTCATAACTACATGCGTTGTTTCTGCAAGCCATTGAATTATTGAGCCTAATCACCTGATATATTATCTAGATAGGTGTGTAACTATGCCAATAATTTCTACAAAGCCTTTAGAAGGTATTCTTATCTACTGCAATATAATGAACATGCCCAACTTGTGCTAGCAGTTAATTACTTTGTATGCCTTTAGTTGTGGTGCCTATTTTAGCAACAACACTTTAAGTTTCACAAAAGTTTTCTTCAATACATCAACGCAGCAAATCAAACATCTTCCACAGTTTGCTACAGTACTCAAAACTAGGAATGTAGCACAAGATACCTCAAAGCTATGAACTTCTAGTGGCTGCCATAGTAATGGAATAGACCACCTATTTCTACCAAATTCTATTTAAGACACAAGAAATGGACAAGAATCAACCATGGTGGTGCAAAGTTTCCAACCATCATGAGGGTGATATTAAAAAACAACGAACAAAGATATTTTAAGAAGGGAAACGAGGTATTATGAGCCTTTACTAAATGCATTTGGGTATTCTGCACCATCTGCGTTAGACACAAAAATTCACAACATGATTATGTGATTTGTTATGATACTAAAGTGAAGTAGTAGTTACAAAATCCCAGAACTCCAAAATGCATGTATTTTACCAAAAAAATTCTTTTATTAACCTTAATATAGCTCCTTAGTTTTCTTAGGCTAGAGTGGTCACTTGGGTCCAAGTCCACTAGCGTATTTTACTGGAATTCATTTATGCACTGTTGGTTTAAAGCAGGTGAACTTCGTGACCCTGACCAAGTTCTCCATCTTTATGGAGTATATGACAGGTTTTCTCATTCCATCAACCAATCCCCAAGCCTTTTGAAGGCACTCTTCTCTAATGCAATATATTGAATATGCCAACATGTCCCAGAATTGGTTACCCTGATGAAGTTACCCTTCTTTCTGGAGTATCTGACAGGGTTTCTCACTTTGTTAATCGATCCCCAATACTTTTGAAGACACTTGTCTCTAATGCAATATATTGAATATGCCAACATGTCCCACAATTAGTTCATTGTTTTGTATGCCTCAACTGTGGCTCATGTTCACAGGACATCGATTGCTTCAATTTTGGACTGTATGACATCTCAGCATGGTTAGGTCATTTCTCAGCGTAGTTATATAATTCTCTATTCTTGATGGCATGCATATTTAACTAGTGGCTGTCATTCTTTTCTGCTCCAACACAGTTGAAGAATGCAAGAATATTAGCAGCTTTTAGTGTAGGTCATCCATTATTTTTGTTGTCGAAACATCTCTTATATTTACGGAAAAGTATTTACAAACAGTAAATCAAAAGGTGGAAGTGTATATACAATGGATCTTGTATTAGTATCCCCTTCTGTAAGACTAGCAAAGCAGAAATAAAGTCTGTATAGGTTACCGAATATAAATATTGAGCATCTCTTATCAATAATTCACCCTCAGTTAATAGCTAGTCGTGTACCTCATTACACGACACGGAACAAAAAGTAGACAGATTACTAATTTTTTCCTTAAAAAAAAACTTACACTTGATCTTCCTAGGGAAAGCATAGCAGAGACGCTCAATCACTGCCAAATCCCAATGAAGGAAGAGTTGACCAAATAGCTACAATTGCCAAACAAGGCTGCACACTAGTGAGCCTGGCATTGAAGGAGAACTAAATAGTGGTCCTAATTATCTTTCCAAACAGATTAGAAATGGTGTAATTTGTGTGCTCACTTGTCTAGATCAACCGACACCCCATCTTGCATTGATAGTTGGAGTTAATAGATTCTGCTAAAGCAACAAAGGTTAAAGCCTTTGTGGTTGACACTACTGTAACGACTGACCAAAGATCCACCCCGCATCCCTGCAAAATAGCCTCCATGTCACAATGTTATTTTTCAACATGTTGGGCGAGGGATGAGCCCCCCCATCCTTTTGGAATATTGTACTTTCCACCATACTTTGACCACAGGTATGATTGCATGATCTGCTCTAGATGCTGAAATTGAGTCTTACTAGGCAACCAACAATTGCTAGTTTAAAGTTTAATTCTTTAAAGGATGTTAGCTCAATGGAAGAGCACTTGCTTCACAAGCAGGAGGTTGGTGGTTCGATTCAATCGTGCCCTGATATTAATAGGGAATGACAACGATCATTTTTTGGTGACGAATTCTCTTTTGACCATCACCAATGAGCTTATGGTGACATTTTTCGACCCTCACCAAAATATGAAATGGTGACGGTTAACGAATGCCACCATATATATGCATTAATAGTGATGACCATGAAAGGTCCATCACCATAAATCGTTGTTGTTGATATAAAATGGTGAGGGTCAATGTTTGTCATTATATTAACTATTTGTGACGGACCTTGATGTCACCAATGAGCTTATCATGACATTTTTTGACCCTCACCAAATATGAAATGGTGACGGTCAATGAACGTCGCCATATATATGCACCAATAGTGACGGTCAATGAACGTCGCCATATATATGCACCAATAGTGACGGTCATGAAAGGTCCATCACAAAAAATCGTTGTTGTTCATATGAAATGGTGACGGTCATCATCCCTCATTATAATCAATATTCGCGATGGACGTTGAATGTCACCAGAACACATACTTTCGGCGACGTTCAGTTTTTTGGTGACGAAGGCTATTGTCCATCACCATTGCTCATATGAAATGGTGACAGTCACAATCCATCATTATAAATCATTATTGGTGACGGACCTTGAATGTCACCACAACACCTATACTTTCATCGACGCCACCTTTGGTGACGTTCAGTTTTTGGTGACGAAGGCTCTTTTGACCCTCACCAATGAGCTTATGGTGACATTTTTCGCCCCTCACCAATGTCCTTTTTTCTTGTAGTGTTTGACATTGAAATAATTACATTAATATACCAAACAATTATTGTTACTATCATTTTCCTAGGATTGTGGCTAGAAGATGCAATGTTACAATTGGCAGGGTAAAGTGGATGTTCATTTTCATCTACCAAATGCGCCTTGCGGTATGCTGCTCCTGATAAGAGCTTCCAACGTTTTGGAGATGTTTGAATATTTTGTGTATTTGAACTCAATTTTGAATCTGCGTGAACCTGGAAATTTGCATACATATGGATAAAAAATATAAATTCAATTAGATAATGAAAATATAAATAAAATCTGAAGTAAATATTATGTTTGGAGATGGATAGGGAGAACTCCGCGATGGACTTTGAGAAATATTATGGAACGAGCTGGATTTTGAAGAATTGTCCATTTGATATAATTATAAGATTTTCTCCCTGCATTTGAGAAAAATCAACAATAAATTTTGGTTTACATACCTAAAATTAATTTTTGTGCCTTAAAAATGGACTTATTGTTATCGGTGCTAATGTACAATTAACCGCACCGGTGCATTTTAGTTATTGTGCACCGTTGTTGTGTTATTAACTAACGCACTGGTGCGGTTAGTTAAAAAACGCACCAAATATCCAGAAATAAACAAAGCGAAACTTATTTTTTTTAAGTGAAAAAAATGCGGGAATTTAAAAAATGGGCGGAAAATTATCTTCGGAAATCTAATTTCATAAAAAAGTTCTTTAAATAGTAAACGATATTCATTATTTCATTATTTTTGCAAAAAAATTCAGGGAGGGCTTTGCACGAGAGACATACCTGGAGCAAGAGAGCACGAGAGCACTGTGGAGCAGCAAAATAAATTCAAACAACAACACTTTTCAGAGAATCAGAATTTGAAACATCTGGTGATTCACACAAAAACCCTGTAGTATAGTAAAAACTTAAATTTTACCATAATAATTGTTTTTTTACAGTTTTCGTCGGATTTAATACATGCATAGTAAAAATTTTAAATTTTACTGTGCATTTTCAGAAGAAGAAAAAAAATAATAATAAAAAACAAAAACAAAAAATCCATTCTTACATTAAACCCTTGCTTCTTCTTGTTTCTTCCCTTGCTTCTTTTTGTTTCTGTGACTTCACAATTAGGGATTTTCATTTTAGATTTATAGGGTTTGTATTGCTATATATATAGGTTTATGACATCTAACCCAGGGGATGACTTGCAGGGTCAGATCCCAATCCATGTCGGCCCTTGCATGGTTTTTTAAAAACAGAATTTTTTTAAACGGTGTGCCCTGTGTAAAATAGCGCACCAGGATCGTATTGTTTGATAAAAAAAATATATATTAATTTATGTCTATGTTAATCGGTGCACCGGTTAACATATATTGCATCATGTCTCCTTGTTGAGAGAGAGCACCATACGATGTTTCTACTGTTTTGGCAGTAAGTTTATAATAACATGTTGCACCGCCTTTGGTGTGTACTATTTGAAAGGCACACCATTTTCTTGATTTTTATTTATTTTTATTTTTTTACCTGAAATTTTTTTGATTTATTTATAAAATATATTAATGAATTGTATGGTGTAAGTTTCATATTGATAAATAAATGGTTGACCAGAGATAGAGTAATAAAAATACTGATAGCACATCGAAAAAAGAAAAAAATGCAAGTTCTTTGTAAATTCTTTACAAAAATTATTATTTTTGAACTATATGTAAGTTTAACTAATATGTATTGTTTACTGTGTATCATGCAGAGCCACAAAATGACGAATCTCAATAATATTATTTATGATCTAAGACCAGAAGAGCGTAAAATCTTGATGGAAAATTTGCAGAAGGATGAATCAGGTGAATGAAAAAATATTATCAATCCAATATGAGTTTTTTTTTTTTTTTCATTAATAACATACTTAAAAATATTAGATAACATGTTTCAAACAATCTATTAATTCACATATGTTTAAAGTTATCCAGGGACCAACAACGAAGAAAATGAATGTTGTTCTAAGAAAAGAAAAATAATAGAACATGCAAATGAAAATGAATTGCTCCTTATCTCATCTGGAGTGGTGCTGGAGGTTAATGAAAGGGGGGGAATTTTACAAAACTTTGAGGGATATAGTGGAACGAATTTATAGACGTTCTTTCCACTTACAATAGAAAAATCAATTCAATGATTCCAAGAACCAAATTTTATGTAAACTACAGGATGAGTTCTAGATAATTGGTCAATGAGACATCTTAGACTTTTAATAGCAAAAACGTACAACAACAAAAAAGACGGAATGAAAAAAGTAATATTCTTTTAAAAAAATTTCTAGAATTCTATGTATATATTACTAGAAAGAAATCATTTATAAAAATCATTTTTGTTATATTTACTTTTCATATATCAATATAAAAATTAAATAGTTTATTGTCATGTTACATTTTCAGGAAGATTATGAAAATCTCAAAGGATGAATGAGCTGATATTAGAAATATGCCAGTAGGAATGTCCAAAAAGGTGTACAAGGAGATGGTCAAAGAAATGGACATAATTGCATCGCACGAGGAGCCATATCAACAAAAATGTGCTTCAAATCTAATATGTAATCATTGAATTTTTCGATTAAGTACAATCAATAACTAAATTTAGAATTTAATATTAATTTTCAAGTATTTTCTTGCAAAAAAGAAAAGAAAACGGAACCCATTTAGCACATAAAACAGGATGACAAGAAAGAAAAGGGTTGATATCTATGTTTGTGACTAACTGTTACTTCCTTATAGCGAAATTATGCGAAAATATTGAATGCTTTTACGTCAATTTATATTGTCGCAAAATGCTTTTTTGGAGGGGCTTCGTTGTATTTTTTCAGCCGATGGAAATTCAAGTAAAAGTTTGGCCGAAATTTAGTAATAAATTCGACTGAACTTTTGTGTCATTAGACTTGGCGGGTCGTCGGTGCAAAAAACAATTCGGCTGAACTTTTTTTTAGAAGTTCGGTTGAACTAAAACGTCTGAAATTACGCAGAGCCAAGCTCTAAATACATTTCTTCAAATTTGGACTGATTAAACTCCATGAAACATTCTGAATTAACTATCAAAACCAAGACAAGCATTTGCAAAATTCAATCTACTTTCAGGAAATATAACTTTTATGGAATTTCATAAATATTTACTAATTTTAATTAATTTTGTAATAAAATGGGTGCAAAAAATTTCTGAAGTGACATGATTCAGTGAAATCAATATTATGTATCTTTCAAAATACACTATAAAAAAAATTGAAAAATTATGGTGCATTACATTGGTCCGTCGTCTATAATGGGTAGTTTTTAGTTTTTTAGTTTATAACTTATATGTTGAGAAATTTCGTGCGTCTCGAAACATATTCAAAATATGCAGCTTTTTCATATTGGATTAGTTCAAAAAATTCTAGTAATTATTATATGAATTAGTTGGTTTTGTAAATATAACGAAACCAAAGTAGACTCTGTCTAGATTGTTGTAACACATTTTGTTTCTTAAAAACACAAAGTTTTCAAAGAATACACCAGCGTGTACTAACATGACTTTTTATGAATCCTTTGATTGTTGAAAAACACACACTCAAAGAAACGCTAAGTTGACATGTCAAATGTGTATAAAAAAATTCCAAAAAATAAGTAATAGAAAGCTAAAAAAAAATCTAACAACTTTTATTTTTATCGTAAAATAAAATTCTAAACAGAAAAATTGCTTTGGCTTGCAGAAAGTTGAAGAATAGAAAAAAATGAAATTTTTTTCTCAAAAAAGGGCAAAAAGTGTAACCCAACTTCACATTTTCACCTAACAACTTAACTGATTTCATTTTTTTAGATTTTAAGTTGTTTTACAACAATCATCATTGAATGTCTTCAAACAAGTGCTAACATACAAAGAAGAACCATCATACAAATTGATTTACATTGGGTTAAATATGGGTTGTCAGTATATGTTGGCATATCAAAAATTAGTTGTGGAATTTGTAAGCATCTATCTTGTTTTACTTAGCTCCGTCTATCATTAATAGAAAAAAAAGTATTTATATTAACTATATGATTTGTTATGGGGTATAAAACTTGTAGGAAACAAAGTATGGAACAACGCCAACAAATGAATTGTTGAAATATGGCATGAAATTTGGTTTTGAAAGAATGTGTATAGTTCATGAGTCAATTCTTGTTATGGTACATTTCTTTTTTATTTACATTGATGTATATTATTTAATATTTCAATTTTCATTATTCTCACCAATGTATATACACTTATTACACTTTATTTTTATGTTTGCAGATGGAACTTTAAGAAGAAGAAAAAAATCAACACAGTGAACAAAACATTCCTCAAAATAACCCAAGTCATGGAAGTAGCTCAAGCAGTTACAGCAATTCCAGTGAAGAATGATGATCAATATGTTTGGATAGCAAAGCAAGGCGTTGTATTTTTTGAAATATTTGTCTATGAAATCAGACATTTTGTTTAATGTAATGGACATAGTGTCACAATTGAAATACAAAGGGATATCAATAACTATCCCATTTTGTATGACAAAGAGTGTCTTATTCACATATATATATAATAAAATACATTTTAATTTATTCTATTGCGTTCTCCATTGTCGTTGTGAAATGTTACACCACTGATTAAATATACGGATGATTAAATATTATAATGAAGAGATGCAAAATCTGATGATATGATATAACAAGTTAATCCAAAAATGATATTCAAATGAACTAATAAAAATTTAATTGATATGAATATTGTTATAAGATGTGTGTCAACTTTTTATGAATAATGAATTTTAAAAAATCACAATAATTACACTGTCATAGGTTGATGTTTCTAAAAAATACAAAATGAACATCAGTGCGTGTTAGTCACTGCACACTGGTGCGTTTGTATGATACTACGCACCGGTGTGTTTCTACAACCTATGGGCACTGCACAAATACCAATACCAATAAGAATGCCCAATGTGCTTTATCGATGACTACCACAAGGGTGGTATGTTAGGTGTTGCATGCACCGGTGTGGTTTTCCTTTAACACATCGGTGTGTTTTTATAACTTAACGGCCTGGTGTGTTTTATCACCTGCAGGGCCCGGTGCGGTTTTACACCTTAATGGCTCGGTGCATGCACCTTCCATCAGCCCAGTGCGACTGCCTGGATGACACCCACCAGGTCGTTGCTAAACGCCCTAGGGTGTCTGAAATTTGTTTTCCGTCTCGATGCTTGGTAGGTTTACAGTACTAGTGTGTTCATGGTACAACGCACCGGTGCATTGACACCTGATGCGCGCACCGATGAGAAAAACATTCGTAACAACCTCCGACCACCTAGTTTTTTTTCGTTGTGTTTAAATTTCGTTAGAAGCTCCACCAAAACCTCCGTTACCGAAAACGAATGTTGTAGCAAATGTTTTTTTGACAATTTTGGCCAATTTTATAACGCTAAAAACCTCGTTTATAACCTCCGCTAGAGGGGCTTTTCCTTATAGTGCTTGCTGCAACTTTTGAATGAGTGTCCATACTTCTTTGTCATTCTTCCAATCCTCCCTTGCTTCAGTTATCCAATCGGGTCGGATAATAGAAATGGCACAAAGCAATGCTTCCACATCCTCATCCTTTCTTGAGAGTGCATCTGCAACGACATTTACCTTCCCTTTTTTGTAGATGATTTCAAATTCATAACCCAACATCTTTGTGACCCATTTTTGCTTCTCTTCCGAAAATAAGTTTTATTCCAAAAATTATTTAAGACTGTCATGATCATTTTTTACCTTGAAGTGTCTTCTCATTAGGTAAGGTCACCATCTCTTTAGTGCATGTAGTATTTCCAACATTTCCTTCTCATAAATAGATTTCTGTAAATATTTTCCTTTGATTAGATGGATTTCAAAACAATGGGTCTTCCTTCTTGCATTAAAACAACACCAATTCCATTTCTCGAGGCATCATATTCCACAATAAAGGTTTTAGTGAAGTCTAGCGTAGCTAAGACCAGTGCTTGGCACATTGCCTCTTTAAGATGTTCAAAGGCCTTAGTTGCTTCAGGAGTCCGTGAAAATGCATCGTTCTTCAATAATGTTATTATAGGTGTTGTTATTATCCCATAATTCTTAAAAAAATTTCGATAATACCTCGTTAATCCGAGAAATCCTCACAACTTCTTTATGGTTGTGGGTACTTTCCATTCCTCAATGGATTTAATTTTGTTATGGCCCATCTTAACACCCTCCTAAGATACAATATGACCCAGATATTCCACCTCTTTTACTCCAAAGAAGCATTTGGAGGTTTTTGCATATAATTTTTGTTCCTCCAATAGTTTGAGCACCCTCTCAACATGTTGAACATGAACCTTCCAATACCTTTTGTAAATTAGTATATCATCAAAAAAATACTAACACAAATTTTCTGAGGGGTTTGAAAATGGAATTCATAAACCCTTGAAATGTAGAAGGTGCATTTGTAAGGCCAAAAGGCATGACCAAAAATTCATAATGACCCTCATGAGTTCGAAATGTTGTTTTCAGAATGTCTTCAGTCTTCATTCTAATTTGATGATATCCTGAATGGAGATCCAACTTGGTGAAATAAATTTCTCCATGTAATTCATCAAATAATTCATCAAACATAGGAATGGGAAATTTATCTTTAATAGTGAGCTTATTGAGCTCCCTATAATCTGGACACATGCGCTATGATCCATTCTTCTTATGCACCAAAACTACTAGAGCAGAAAAAGAACTTTGACTAGGTTGAATTATACCAGCCTCTAGCAATTTTGCAATCATACGTTCAATTTCACTCTTTTGGACGTAAGGATATATGTAAGGCCTGATGTTTGGAGGAACACTTCTTGGAATCAAATGAATAGCATGATCATGATCATGAATAGGTGGGATTCCCTTAGGAGTTTCAAACACCTTGGAATGATTGTCCAAGACTTTTTGGAGATCTGGAGAAATAGATGATTTTGATGTTGGAACTTCAAGTGAGAATAATTATGCAATGACGCCTATTTAGAAGATTTTTCATGACATTATATCTTATTATATTTCCCAGCTTCCCTACGATACCTTGTAATTCAACTTCCTTTCCTTCCGAAAAAAATTTCAAGAAAAATTCTTGAAAATTAAAAGCTACCATCCCAAAAGATTGTAACCAATGTACTCCTAGTACAACATCAGCACCACCCATTGGAATGGAAAGCATTGGAATATTCAATACATGTTCCCCCATGGTTATCTTGATATTATGGCACTTTCCAGAGAAATTTGTAGTTCCTCCATTTTCCACCATCACTTGACACTCTAGCGTTGGGTAAAGGAAGCAATTAAATTCTTTGGCTACCTTAAAATGAATAAAATTATGGGTACTACCCGAATCAATAAGAATTATTACATTTTTCTTCTTGATATGTCCTTCTATCTTAAGAGTTTGAGGAGTGATAATTCCTGCCAATGCATTACAGGATATGGTCGGATTCATTTCTTCTTCCTTCAGGGTTGGTTCTATATCCTCTTCTTTTGAAGTTTCTTGTTCCTTTTCTTCCTCCTCTTCACAATCTATGTAAAATAATTTATTCTCAGCACACTTATGACCTTTAGTGTATTTTATATCACAACTATAGAAAAGTCCTTTTTCTTTTTTTTCTTCCAATTGTTATGGTGTCAACCTTGTAGGTTGTGGAAGTTTAGGAGTAGGAACACTTCCATATTTATAGTTGTGAGTGGTAGGCTTCCTTGTCGCCATAACTTTTCTTTCAATTTTTCTTTCCAACCTGAATGCCTTCTCCAATGTATTAGGTTCCCAAAGGTGAACCTCATGTTGGATGTTATCTTTTAGAGTCCCTATGAAGACATCAATCCTATGTTCCTATGGAATATTATTTACCCTTATATTCAATTTTTGGAAGTCCTCAATGTACTCCATCATTGAACCCTTTTGTTTGAGATTTATCAATTGGCTAAAGAAGGTGTTTCTCTTTGTATCCTCATAATTTTCTATCATTTCCTACATAAAAATTAACCAAGTGACCAATGGTTTGTGAGAAAATATCCATTGATACCATACAAACTAATTTTGTTCTAAATATAAAGTTGCAATGCGCATCTTTTGTGTGTTTTGTGTATTATGGAGCTCAAAGTATTACTCCATTTATAGTATCCAAGTTATCAGATCCT